>ML778057.1:2736631-2755063 GCA_009831015.1 Picea engelmannii | reverse complement strand
AAGCGTGGAAAATTTTTGTGGAATAATCCACCCATATGTAGTAGTGTTATAATTCACAATCTGGATCGAACACATCAAACTTGTTAGCCCACCTTTGGAACCTTCAATCTAACCCGCAACCCTGTAGGGGACAACCTTCTCAAACCAGTGTTTCAGTACCTCCGAACTACAGTCAACCATATCCCAGTTCTTTGAATCCCACTTGGGGGCCAAATGTTCAGTCTAGAACTCCTTTCCAAGGGAACATCCCTACCCAACCCAACCGCACGAGCTACATGCCTCCACACCAACAAACGACTCTACCTGGATCTTCGCATTATATGAAAACCGCTTATGGTCCTATTGTTATACCAATGAGACTTCCTCCCCAAAGTCACTAGTACCCTCACGTGAATAGACAGTTACCCTTTTTGGCCACTTTGGACCTCCCCGATCTGTCTAGAATTTTGAATGATCCTATCCATCACTCTCCTCATTGGCCCGTTATACCGGCCAAACTCCCATCCGACATTCCTAAGTTTGATGGTAAACCAGAAGAGGATCCAAATGATAATGTAATGACTTTCCACCTTTGGTGTTCATCCAACTCTTTGATGGATGATTCCATTCAGTTACGCCTTTTTCAACGAACTCTCATAGGTTCAACCACGAAGTGGTATATCGAATTACCACGAGGCTTCTTCACCGATTTAAATACCCTAGCTATAGATTTCCTCACTCACTACTAGTTTCCAATCCGTTATGAAACAAGGACTGATATTTTGAGTTCTTTTAAGCAAATCAAAGCCACTTATATCTCTAATCACATTCATGAGTGGAGACGAAGACGTCGTCTAATCAAACTCGATCTTCCCAATCAATTGTTGGCAGAATGGTTCAAAAAATCCTTCATGAATGACATATCTAAAGACATCACTATGGGTGGAGTTTTCACAGATGAACAGGGGATCAGTCGTGCCCAGTATCTCGATCTCGTTTATTCACAAATGGGTACTCTATATGATTTGCTCCCTGATGCACCTCGTCCTTCTACCACGACCACCTCAACGACTCCATCAACTTCCCATGCCATTGATGGTGTGATAGGTACTTTCCATGCTCAACCTCACTCTGCATAGACCTCTCACACCACGCCTAAATGCCATGCTTCTAATGCTCAAACTGCTCTGATGCCCACCCCTCCCACTGGTAAAACTTCAGAAGTAAACATCGTTCAATCGACTCCTACCGGTAAGAATAAACCTAAAAAAGGGAAGGGTAGGAATAAGGAGGATAAGAATAACAATCCACAATCCGATAAGACCAAGACACAACCTGCTGAAGATAAGGATAAACGCAAACCTCACTATCCCTGCCTTATTTGTGGTGATGATCACTATACGAAGGATTGTCCGATACGCGTCGAGGTCACGAAATTCATCCAAGGGACCCCAAAACCTCCTACCCTCACCATCTTGTCTCAACCCTTCCCTTCTCAAGAACATGCTCAATTGGTCATTCATGATCAACCTTCTTCTTCCACCACCTCCTCTGTACTTATGTGTAGCGGTGATTCAAAGAAGAATGACATCACACTTACCACTCGTGCCAAAGATTACTCTTCCTCCAAGGAGAAAGTTGATGATATACCACCTTCGTTGGTTCAAAAATATCCCTTGGCCCCACCTTCCAATGGTCCTCTTCATCTCAAACGACCAAACCCCGATACAGTCCTTCACCCTCCTCCCAAGGGCATGGTTCAAAAGTCTGCTTTCAATCCTCATGCACATGCTACCCAGAACTACAGTATAGTAGAAGACCTAGCACAAGCACCGTCTGCGATGTCAACCCTCGAAGTCCTTCAAAGTTGTCCTACACAATGGAAGGCACTATTGAAAGCTATTGGTGGAATCGATCCTACTGATACAAATTTAATAATCTTTGACTTGGAAGATCACATTCCAAGGTTACCCCCTCAACTCACATTTCAAATACAAGTTATTGTCTCCGACAAGAACATTTGTAGAACAATTATTGATGAGGGTGCCTCGACGTGTGTCATGTATATTGCCTACTGGAAAGCCATCGACTCTCCTCCCTTAACCTAATCACACAATACACTCAAGGCCTTTAATGGCTCTGGATTTAAGCCCTATGGTGTCCTCCCTTTGTTGCTTATTACGTTAGAAGGCAAAATGGTCAACGTTGAAGTTGAGGTCTTTGATGCACCTCTTGATTACAACCTTCTACTTGGCCATAGCTGGATCAATTCTATGCATGCAGTCGTGTCTACTCTTTTTTGGATCGTGTGTTTTCTGCATCAAGGAAAAATAATTATAGTGGACCAACTAGCCTTCTTCAATTCCAACATACATGCCAGAAACGTACCTCTCATAGCTAAGACACTCCCCAGGTACAAGAATGTCAATGTGGGTTTACTAAAAGATTTTGATCTGATGGGTACTTTCCCAATCCCACCACCCGACCTTCCACCTCCTTTGGTTGCCTCAATCAACATGATATCCACCTATGTCCGCAAACCTCCCGAGTCTTCTGACCTGTGGATAGTACCCGAACTTGATTATTATCTTCGCTACAATGACCAGATGCCTTTAAGTTCGGTTGAATCTGCATACCAAGCCATTCAATCAGCTGACCCTTCTACTCCCTCTCTTAGTGATTCATCTCCTGACCTGTTCCACAACATTTTTCCCACAGACTAGATGATTATGTTGGTTATGTCGATGGAAGATACCCCTTGGGATGATTGGCATCATCATTCCATTATCTTCCTCAAACAACACACACTCGAGAGTTACCAACGGATCTAGACCCCATCGTTTGTTGTTGTTATTGCTTCGGTTCCTGACTCCCCACACGATGTTTTGTATGAAGGGAACTTAAGCAACATTTCACCCACCATCCCCCTCGACATCTCTATCAAACCTGGAGTTGTTGAAAATGTCCATATCGGAGCTTCCTGTTCCACTGATGAAGTTGTCACATATAAGTCACTTTTCCAAGAATTTCGTGACATGTTTGCGTGGATCTATGAAGAGATGTCCGACATTGACCCTGATATTGTTGTACACAAAATTAAGACACACCCGGGCGCTAAACCCGTCTGGCAAAGACGTCGCTCGGTCCACCCTCGCAAAGCAGCCACTATCAAGCTTGAAGTCAAAAAAATTCTTAAAGCTGGTTTTATTTATCCCGTGGCTTTAACTGATTGGGTATCCAATCTCGTTTCGGTTAACAAGAAACAAGGTACGATCCGCGTATGCGTTGATTATAGGGACATTAATAAATCTTGTCCTAAAGACAACTTTCCCACCCCCTTCGTCGACCAAATTGTTGACGATTGTGCTGGGAGTGAAATCTTCTCTTTGATGGATGGTTTCTCCATATATAATCAAATCAACATCGTTCCTGCGGATCAACATAAAACCGCTTTTATCTGTCCTTGGGGCACTTTCGCCTACTGAAAATTACCCTTCGGTTTAAAGAACGCCGACGCGACTTTTCAACGTGCCATGTCTTATGCCTTTCATGATATAAATCACATTGTCCAACCATATCTAGATGACCTACCTGCCCATTCCATGCACCGCGCTGATTATCCGACACACCTCCGAGCCATTTTCCTCCGATGTCGGTTCTATCGTATACGTTTAAACCCACACAAATGTGATTTTTGCGTGGAGTTTGGCCAACTCTTAGGTTTTATTATGTCACGTCAAGGGATCAGGGTAGATCCTTTGAAGGTTGAGGCGATTCTCAATCTCCCTCCTCCTTCTTCACTCCGCCAGCTACAAAGTTTGCAAGGGAAGGAAAAATTTCTATGTTGTTTTATCCCAAACTATGCTGAATTAACACTCGGATTTACTCGACTATTAAAGAAAGGCTCTGAATTCGTATGGGACACCATTGCCAACAAAGCCTTCGACGCTTTGAAATTGACTTTAACCCGTACCCCACTACGTTTCCTGCCCGATTATAGTCGAGATTATTTCCTTTATCTCGCTACTTCGGATTCGACCATTGCCATGGTTCTGGTCCAAGAGGACGATTCTCACGATGAACATGTCATTTATTATTTGATTCGGAGTCTCATGACTACCCAAGCCAATTATTTACATGTTGAAAAACTGGCCTTGGCAGTTGTTCAAGATGTCCAACGTTTCCGGCACTATGTCCTTTTATGCAAGACCACCGTGATTTCCGCTTGCAACCCTATGCAACACATTCTTACATGCCAGTTGCTAGGGGGAAAATACTCCAAATGGATTGTGATACTCCAGGAGTTTGACTTAGAGTTTGAACATGCTAAGTCTAAGAAATCCTTGGTGTTTGTCGAATTGATATGCAACCTTCCCTGTTCTGAGATGGAAAATGTAGCAGAGGATTCATTACCTAATGAATCCCTTTTTCTAATCAGTTCTGATGACCTTTGGTATGTAGATATCATTATATATCTCAAGACTCAGACTTTTCGGCCCGATTTATCTAGTACTGACCATCGTCACATACGTTACCAAGCCCATCAATATATCATCCTCGGTGATACTCTTTATCACTATGGAATTGACTCCGTTTTTCGCCGATGTCTCACTTATGATGAGGCTAAGAAAGATTTGAATGACTGCCATTCTGGAGCATGTGGTGGTCACATGTCTGGGTATGCTACTGCTCAAAAGATCTCACGAGCAGGGTATTTTTGGCCTTCTCTTTTCAAAGATTGTATTATTGCCATCCAAAAATGCCACGCTTGCCAAACATACAACAACAAAATAAGATCTCACCCCGCTCCCTTACATCCTATAGTTTTCGTTGGACCCTTCACTAAATGAGGTATCGATTTCATGACATGTCACCCTCACTTGACCGGGGGGCATGGGTACATTATTGTAGTCGTAGATTATTTTACAAAGTGGGTCGAGGCGATGCCTACATTCGACAACACGGGAAAAACTGCAACCTTGTTCATCTTCAATCACATTATTACATGATTTGGAATCCCATCGACTATCGTTACCGATCACGGTATCCACTTTCGAAACTTTATGATGTCTGAGCTTACAAAAAAGTTGGGTCTTTGACATGAAAATTAAACCCCCTAGTTTGCAGGTCGGACGACAGTGTCTATACTCGTTCCAACACCTCTTTATAAGTTTTAGTCCCCTTGAACATGTCATCCCAAGGGGACTCCTCATGTTCATATGCTTTCATATTACAGTGTATCAAGTGTTTGTTCACTAGTTGATAAGGGTCATGCTTTTTATACTCAATATTTAACAATTTTACTTCTTCAAGTGCTTCTGCTTCCACCTTGGAATGGCCCAAATTTTGTAATGAAAATTACCCAATGTGCACAAGGAAGATTGGACAAGACTTCTTTTGAGCCGCCTTTAGCTCTATTCTAAAGGAGGAATTGAGCACCCATAAACCCTGATGTAGGAGAAACTTTCTTCAATGAACCAGTTTCTATTGGCTTGGGATTTTTTGAAATTGTTTCAGAGATGCGAGGAGGGTCACAACCGAAAAACATTTTATGCATTGGTATTACCATGAAATGACAAATTTCGTAAAACATTTTTTTTGCGTTTTCTTCCCACAGCTTAGAGTGGTACTCGTGAATTGGTTCGAGGTAGGTTATGTTCCAACTCCATTTCATCAGGGGAAATGGAGTCATAAAACAAATCATGTCCATGATATATGAGGACATGTAAAAGGCCACTAGTTGACCTCAGGATCTTGCAGCTTTGTAATTTGAAACCTCTTTGGCTATGTTATCGGATAAAATCTTGTCCCAGTTGAAACTAAATCCTTCTGATGCTTCTTCTAAAAAGGGCACCCATTCTGCGGGGAAATGACATGGATTTTTTTTTCTTCGAAGAGTCTGCACATCATCATGGCTACATAAACCATGTACTCGTTCAAAGAAAATGTGGCATAAATTCTGTGGGTGTCTACCCTAAATTTTGATGGACATCTCCACCAACCTTTGACTAAATCAGGGTAAGTTTGGTCTACCTCAGTGCATTCCTTTCTTTGAAATTCAGCTATAAATTCTGCATTGTAAATGAATTTAGGATTGGGTGAGAGTTTGTACATAACCTAGATATGTTCAGGTTTGAATGAGCCGATGATGGCCCCTTGGTCATTTAAAATTATTCTCGTTGGAATATCAACCTTCTCTAAATCCCAATTGATCATGTCGTTGTACGCCATGAGCCGTGGGCGTGTTGCATCTTGTGAAGTTTTGATTCTGCTATGTCTCGAAGGTGATTCTCGAAATCGTTAAGGGAATTTTTTATTTCGTAATCCAGATTTTCATAGATTTGTCTCCATGATTTGATCGAGTCGATAGCATGTGGCGTGGTGTCGGATATGACATCTCCCTCTGGGCTGGAAAACTCAGCTGTATCTTCACTCTTCTTGGATCCCTTATTTGGTGCCATGTCTTTAGTATTGAAATGAAAACTTGTTACGAAAGAGAGGTGTGTAAGCTCGGATGGATGCAAATTACTCCTGATAGAAAGAGTGAGAATAAGTTTCAAAACACAGACCTTTAATTTTATTTTAACTCATTTTATGGTGAAAGTACTGATGCAACTGCCAAGAATTTAATACCTTTAATGCAGAGAATATTTCTGAGATACACATTTGTGTCACAAAAATCACCATCTATCTGTTATTAATGTGGCCATATTTCAGCAATTCTAAAATCAAAATTCAAAAGATCTCGTTCGACGGAAACCGAAAAACAAAATACCTAAGAAGTTTAATTACCATTAAATGTATTTTTGAAACGAAGTTAGCTATTTTTAAAACATTGGTATTGAGTCAGGACTTCACATTTCGGGGTTTCGGGAATCATTCTTACATGAGGTATGTCACCACTAAACCCTGAATCGCGAAATCGTGATGGGATTAGTTTTAGGCCTTAACTTCGGTATTGAGTCGAGACTTCGCGTTTCGGGGTTTCAGGGATCGCGCTTACATGAGGTATGTCACCACTAAACCTCGAATCCTGAAATTGCGATGGGATTAGTTTCTTAATTAATCAGGATCAAATCTGACTTCCATTTCTTTCAGGAAATCGGGAATCGGGATTTCGCGATTTAAAATGTATTGAAAAAGATGTTGTTCTGAGTAAACCCGAATCCTGAAAGGTTAAAAGATGGTTAATTAACTCATTTAGGGTTTTAATTTATCATGAGTAAAAGTACTTTACAGAATGTGTGTCTAGACTTTAGAAACACTTGAGATTTCTGTCTTTTATTATTAAAAAATAAAATTATTTCAGGATTTCGGTACCAGGCTTTTTGGGACTGATAGCGAGGATTATACCTTATAAAAAGCCGAATCCCGAAAAAGAAAAGTTTTAGTCTTAGAGATAAAAACTTTAAAACCTAGTTTCAACATATAAAAAGATGTTGTTCCCGAGTTGATACTTTAAGGCTCTAAATTATACCGTCAAAGCATCCGAAAAGGTAGAGATAGTTGATGGGTAAAAAGACTAGTTTAATGGAAAGCAAGATCACATTTGGTTCCTTAACTGTCTTTGTATAGCTTCCCATTGTTCTAGTATTTTTACCCATCAACTATCTCTACCTTTTTAGATGCCTTGAAGGTATACTTTAGAGCCTTAAAGTATAAACTCAGGAACAAAATCTTTTTGGCACCGTTGCCGGGGAACGAAGAAACAAATCTTTTCCCTGGGAAGAACGACATTGACATTTTCTTTCTTTGATAGTGAACAAAGATAAAAAAACCTTCTAAGGATACTTTTATATTTCACTTGGTGACTCCATGATAAGTAAACTGGCTTTTAGCCAAAATAACACCAGAAAGAACCTGGATGACAAGCAGACTTCGCCAGTATCTGATACGGAAAATATTTTAAAATCAAGAAGATTTCTTAGAAAAATCGTTTCACTGACACATACCATCTATCAAACTAATTCTGCATGGTTGAACGTCAGAGTAATACTTGAGAGATCCATCTCCCTCCCCCTTCCAATCAATACGTTCTCTTTTCCCGAAGTCCACACTCCTACTACCGAGCGCTCCGACGAATGCCCTATGTATCCTGATTTAACCCCCTTCGATTCTTCGATATATTCATGTTACAAGTCTGGAGAAACAAGTTCTTTTCATATTGGGCCTTCTTTCTCCAGTTTCCCGTGCCTTGACGATCAGTTCCACACAACCTTTCTGTCACATTCAAGTACAACCCAAAATCTACCAAGATTTCATGAGCTTTCTCCTCATACACTCCAAGTTTCATCCTCAAATCTATCAATGGCTGCGCACGGAGGTGCGGGGGATGGAGGCGATGTTGTAGGTGGTGCTGCAGGAGGAGCAACAGGCGGCCAAGTACCACTCCCTGGAATTTTTGCTAAGGTGGCTGCCAAATATGCCCCTCTTTTCCTCCCGGTTCCCTTACATGACCTTCCAGAAAATTACATGAAAAATCTCCCAAAATTTACAGGGGAAGGCGATTTAACCGCACAAGAACACATCAATTTCTTTGACCAATTCGCCGATATCCTAGGACTCGAACACGAAGATGTCTACTCCAGACTCTTAGTAGTAAATTTGAAGGGCAGGTTAGAACTTGGTTCCGAGGCTTAGCAGCAGGATATTTAAGGTCATATGATGAACTCGAAAGTGCTTTCATCAGAGAATGGGGAGAAAGAAAAGATCACCTCTATTATCTGATTGAATTCAGGGCTCTTAGAAAGAAAAATTATGAATCAGTTCTCGAGTTCACCCAAAGATTTAATAAATTTTATAATAAAATTCCCATTGAGGTCAAACCTTCTCAGCCTACAACGAAAGTAACTTTCGTTGGAGCTTTCGACCCTGATTTCGCTTGACTATTAAGAGAGAGGAGATCAGTAGACCTTACTAAGATGCAAGACGATGCCCTAGAAATTGAATCAAACATGATGGCTTTAGGAAAGCTAAAATCCAAAATGGAGGCCGGGAACAAAGAAACCAGAAGATACAAAGAACAAGGAGGATCTTCCGGGTCAGGAAGATCTCCGGGAGACAAAATGGACGACATGGCTAGGATAATTAAAGAACTATCTAATAAGATTTCGAAAATGGAATTAGATCAGACAAAAAATGACCATTTTACCAGAAAGGATTTTAAAAGGAATCCCAATCCTCAAGTCCCACAAAGACAGGTTAAGAATGAGGATAAAACAATCCCAACCCCCTTCAAGAGTGAAAACTTCATTGGAGAGGAAGATTTAGAAGATTTCGAGGAATTAGAGGAAGATATAAACAATCTGGGTGATGATGAGCCACAACCCTATTTATCGAAACAAGATTATGAAAAATTCTTAAATAAAGAAAATAGATTGGAAAATGACCTAAACAATAGTACTTCTGAAGATTTGACCTACCAAGGTATTGTGGATGGTATAATGGCCGAGCTTCAACAAAAGTACAATATAAGGCCTAGAAACAAGAGTCTTGTAATCACCCAAATGAAAAAGATCTTGCCGAGGAGCGAGACAGACGAGATAGTTTCAAAAAATGTTGAAAAATAGACTGAAAAAATTAACATAACGGACACACAGCCTACCAAGACTAAGGCAACTGAAACACCCACGGTCAAAAAACAGAAAGCAAAAGTTCCTGCAACTGAAACGAAACCTTCACCACAAAGGAAAGATGATAAGAAGGGGATCGAAGCCCAAACCATAGAGAACGACAAAATTGCGGGGAGTTTTAATCTGGAAAATGAAATCAATAAAATAAAGATCCCCATACCTCTTGTCGAGCTGGAAAAAACCCCCATCTATAGAAAACAAATCACCAAGATGATTAGTTTTTCAGAAGATGAAAGCCAAGCTGATGTCATTAACTTAGAAGATGACAAACTGAACATAATTTTTGGTCCACATTTTGAAGGCGCCAAAGACACCGTTTCCCCCTTCTATATCATGTTAACCTTATTCGACCAACTACTCCACAACTGTATGCTCGATTTTGGAGCATCCCACAATGTAATGCCTATAGCTATTATGGACAAATTGGGTCTCGAAATCACCAGGCCTTATGGAGATTTATATTCTTTCGATTCAAGAAAAGTTAAGTGTATAGGCATGATTAAAGAATTGGTGGTAAATCTGGCACAAATACCTGCGAAAAGCATTCTCATGGACGTAGAGGTCGCCGATATCCCTCCGAAATATGGTATGTTGTTATCTATATCTTGGGGTGCCAAGCTTGGGGGATCTCTCCAGTTTGACATGACATATGCTACGATCCCAGTTTTTGGAGGACAGTTCACGCGCATGTACAAAGAGACCAGGTTGGCATTCAGGGTAAGTGATCCGCGCAACTCGAATAACCACCCTGTATATATTGTTGATAAAGATCTAGGTAATTGTATTTTATCCATTGATGATGATATTATTTTAGGTATAGATGAAAGTAGTACAGAAGAAAAAACATAAACAAAAATAAAATAAAATAAAAATGTATATAACACTGGTGTGTGGAAGATGTTTTTTGACAATGCTTCATCTTACCTTGGAGTCGGAGCTGGGGCACTCCTTGTAGCCCCTGATAATCAATTCATAATCCCTTTTTCCTATAGACTCCAGTGGAATGTGGACCACACTAATAATGCATGCAAGTATGAAGCCTTAGTGTTAGGGTTAGAAGCCGCTAGGAGAATGAAAATTAAAAACCTCAAAATCTTTGGTGATATCGAGCTAATCGTAAAATAGGTAAACCGCCAGTACCAGGCCAAACATCCTAGGCTGAGGTCTTACAGGAATTGTGTCTAGGATCTGATCGAAAATTTCTTCTCCTCTGTCAAAGTCCACTACATTCCAAGAACTAAAAACCAACAGGCTGATGCGTTAGCCAAAGAAGCCTCAACCTTCACACCTCCCACTACTTTCAAACTAAAGTACCATATACAAATGAGACACCGACCTTCCATACCCAATAACATACAACACTAGAAATTTTTTGAGGATGATGAACAACTGCGTAAATTTTTAGAATTGATAGACGAGTTTGCCGAAATGCATGCCAACCAAGAAAACCAAAATGATCCTGTTTGGATCATGCAGGAAGGGGAAGACCCCCGAGAATTCCATTATAAAATTGCCAATCATCGAATGCTTATTCTAAAAAATAACCAGATCCCCAAGGGCCTGATTCCCTTGGAAAGGTTATTTAATCAAGATGATATCCCTTTAAGATCCACCTTACAACCTCAACCTGAAGAGGTTGAGGACTGTGACATAGGTACCAAAGAAAACCCTCGGTTGGTGAAAATATCTAAATACTTGTCCCCAGAAAACAAAAGTAAATACGCCGAGTTTCTTAGAAAATATAAAGACATTTTCGCTTGGTCTTATGATGAATTGAGAACTTATGATACTTCTATAATCGAACATAAAATTCCTTTGAAACTTGGTGTCAAGCCTTTCAAACAAAAACTTAGACAGATAAACCCTATTATGCTACCAACAATAAAAAAAGAGGTCAAAAAACTCTTAGATGCCAAAATCATCGTCCCACTAAGATATTCCAAGTGGGTAGCTAATCTAGTCCCAGTAAGAAAGAAAAATGGTGAAATCAGACTGTGTGTTGATTTTAGAAACCTGAACCGATCATCACTCAAAGATAATTATCCATTGCATAAGATGGACCACGTCTTAGAGAAAGTAGTTGGAGCTAATATAATGTCAATGATTGATGGGTTTTTAGGTTACAATCAGATCGCAATACACCAAGATGATAAGGAAAAAATGACTTTCACTACCCCTTTGGGCACCTTCATGTACTATAAAATGCCTTTCAGCTTGATGAATGCGGGGGCAACCTTCCATCGAGCCATGAACATCACCTTCGTGGGTGAGAGAGATAAATTCATTGTCATCTATCTCGATGATCTGACTATTTTTTCAAAATCTGATGCAGAACATTTAGTACACCTGAAGCAAACTTTCGAGAAATGTCGTAAATTTGGTTTGTCCCTCAATCCCAAAAAATTTCATTTCGCTATGCAAGAAGGTAAGCCATTAGGTCATATAGTGTCTAAATACGGAATCAAAATCGATCCAAAAAGAATTGAAGCAATAGATACCATAAATATCCCTAGGAATGTAAAAGAAATTCAATCTTTCTTAGGAAAAATAAATTTCTTGAGAAGATTCATCCCTAACTTCGTCGAAATTGTGAAACTGATCACATATATGTTAAAAAATAATAGTGAGACGAAGTGGACAAGCGAAGAAAAAGCATCCTTTCAATGAATCAAGAAAGTTATCAACGAAGCACCAGTCTTGGCAAGTCCTGATTACGCAAAAGAATTTCTGATTTTTTCCTTCGCTTTCGAACACACTATTGCAGATCTATTGTTATAGAAAAACGAAGAAGGCTTTGAACAACCCATTTCTTTTTTCAGTAAAAGTATGAGAGATGCGGAGTTGAAATATAATATACTATAAAAACAAGCTTACACAATGGTAAAGGCTCTCAAGGCCTTCAGAACGTACGTATTACATTCGAATATCATAGCCTATGTTCCTACAAGCTCTTTCAAAGACATACTGGTTCAGCCCGATAGTGATGGGAGAAGAGGCAGATGGCTAGCCAAGATTTAGGAGTTCGATCTTGAATTCAAACCAACAAAACTCATTAAAGGCCAAGGTCTGGCTAAGCTGTTATCCGAATCCAACTTGCAAGCACTTAGAATCAATCAGCTGCAAGAAGATGAGGATTTTCTAGAGATAAATGAACTCGACTTCGCTACATCTACGGTTGCCATAGAATATAGGTTTTCTTCTTCAATCTGGTACCGCGATATTTTTTCTTACCTATTGACTCTTCAATGTCCCAGTGAACTAACCCCATCTAAAGCCAGGACACTGAAGCTACATGCTATAAAATATTGTATTGTAGACGGAAAATTATATTGGAAGGATCCCTTGGGTTTTCTGCTGAGCTGTTTAGTCGAGATCGAAACTAAAAAGGTTATAGATGAGTTTCATGAGGGAGTGTGTGGAGGAAACCACGCTTGGCGAGCCACGACTTATAAAATCTTAAGAGATGGATATTACTGGCCCAAACTTTTCACAGATGTAAACACTAAAGTCCGAACTTGTGTTCCCTGTCAGTTGTTTACAGATAAACAGAAAGTCCCAACTTTACCTCTAATTCCAGTTAAAACCGAAGCCCCTTTTCAGCAGTGGGGTCTCGATTTTATCGGAGAGTTTCACCCACATTCCAGTGCTCAGCACAGGTGGATTCTAAATGCAACAAACTATTTTACTAAGTGGGTGGAAGCTATTCCCATGAGAAATGCAACTGATGTAGTTGTAATCAATTTTCTAGAGGAAAATATTTTATCCAGATTCGGTTGTCCCCGAAAGATAGTCACTAACAATGCACAAGCATTTAAATTGATGGCTATGATAAAATTTTGCCAAAAATTCAACATCATATTAGGCCACTCCACAGCTTATTATCCGTAGGGAAACGGTTTAGCTGAGTCATCTAATAAAAGTCTGACAACCGTGATAAAAAAAATATTGACTGACAACAAGAAGACGTGGCATATTCATTTGAAATACGCTCTATGGGCCAACAGGATAAGTACCAAAATGGAAATTGGAATGTCCCCTTTTCAGATGGTTTATGGCATTGATGTTATTTTACCAATCAATCTTTCTCTGCCAGTAATGAAATTTTGGCAAGATTCAAATGAAGAACCTAACGACATTACCAGGAGAGCAAACCAGTTGGTCGAAGTTCAACAAAATAAACCGAAGTAAATGAAAAGTTGCAGAGATATTAGGATAAGATGAATGCTTTGTTTGATAAGAAGGCTAAGGATAAAGATTTCCTCCCTGGAGATCTGGTACTAAAATGGGAAGCCAGAAGAGAAGACACGGGCAAACACGACAAGTTCGATTCGATCTGGTCTGGCCCTTATAGAGTCTCGGCCTCAAAAGGAGGAAATGCCTTTTCATTAGAAAATCTCAATGGAGACATTCTGAGCGCCCCTATGAATGGGCGATACCTTAAACACCACATGCAGTAATATGTTTTCTAATTTTCATTGTACATATTGGTTTGTTTTCACGTTTCCCTTATAGTTATGTTGCTTTCGGTAAGTAAAAAATAAAATTATATATATATATATATATATATATATATATATATATATATATATATATATTAAATTTCAGAAAATGAAAATACAAAATAGCTCAAATCTAGCAGTTCACAAAAAGTGTCTGACAATTATCAGGTCATTTTATTTGCAGGAACAACGTCATAGACTCAAGAGATCAAATACACTATAAGGGTAATCTACATGGATAATCAGGATAAATACTTACCAAAAAGGTAATAAGTAAAAAACTTCCTGGCTGTAAATACGACGAACTACTAAGGTATGAACTTTGACCTGGAAACCTGAGTTAAAAAATGTCCTAAGAGGTACAAACAAACGAGACACAAATTTTGAAGTTTTCAACACATAAAAATTAATTAATTAATTAAAAATTTATACTCGTTAGCACTCCTCAGTAGTCCGAGATTCTCTCATCTTTCCCCTTCGATCAATATCAAGCTTACTCTTCACCCATCCTTGACTTTTTCCCTTTAGTCTCTAAATATAATAAAAAAAAAGGGGGGAAAAGGTCTCATCTTAATTTCGGAAACGTCGAGACTAACTTTCGAAGCGAGGATAGGTAAAATTCCTCCTAAACTTTGGCTGAACTGGAAGTCTGTCTGGACTAATCCTAACCTTTTTAGTGGCTCTAGCAAAAATAAAATGATCGTTTTTGCTCAAGGGAAGTTCTAAATATATATATATTTAATAAGTTTTCTTCGAGATTCTCCACAAAGTTAAAGTGTCTGAGGGCCAAAAGGAGATTAATCCAGAGCTATTTAAATAAGTTGACAGACCCTTGCTGTAAATTTTTTTAAGCAGTATATTTTCCCTGAGTATGTTACATACTTATTGATTGCCCCCACTTCATAACAAAAGTGTATATAAAGAGATGGTGAAAGGAAATTTGTTATCGATTGCCCCCATCTAATCTAAAGAGATGATGAAAGGAAATTCATTATATGATTGCCCTCACCTCAACATTTAAATGCTAAAAATAACGAAGTGGTGAAAGGAAATTCAATGTGGAAAATCTGATAACTTCACCGGGGTACTGAACAGGCCCGCTGGCAGTGAAGCAATGTCTACATACCCGACAAGGCTGTTATACACGAATTGCAAGATGCTCTGGTAATTTTATCCTTTTAGCTAGATTACACTCTAATATTATGGGATTCCAGATTACACTCTAAGAGTCTCTTGATGCGAATACGATCAAATAAAAACTGGTAGAATGACTAATCTTGTTTTGATTATCTTGCACAAGTCTGAGGTCGGTTTTAGAAAGGGAAAACTATGTGAGCCTATCTCGAGATTGTCGAACGTTTTAATCTTGAAAGTTTTCCGAAGTTAAGGTTGGAATCTTTATCCTCCTAGTAAGGTTTTCACAACTATGTCTCACATACTAGAATAACTGACCCCATTTACCCAATAAAAGGCACTAAGTCCGCCCGTTCTCCTCGTCCCACAAGGAGACGAGGTCCCCAATTGGAGCCTATGTTGAAACCAGGTCTTAAAGTTTTTATCTCTAATACTAAAACTTTTCTTTTCCAGGATTCGACTTTTTATAAGGTATAATCCTTGCTATCAGTCCCAAAAAGCCCGGTACTAAAATCCTGAAATAATAAAAGATATAAAGATCAAGTGTTTCTAAAGTCTAGACACACGTTCTGTAAAGTACTTTTATTCACGATAAATTAAAACCCTAAAGGAGTTAATTAACCATGTTTTAACCTTTCGGGATTCAGGTTTACTTAGAACAACATGTTTTTCAATACATTTTAAATCACGAAATCCCGATTCCCGATTTCCCAAAAGAGATGGAAGTCAGTCTTGATCCTGATTAATTAAGAATCTAATCCCATCACAATTTCAGGATTTGGGGTTTAGTGTTGACATACCTCATGTAAGCGCGATCCCCGAAACCCCGAAACGTGAAGTCCCGACTCAATACCGAAGTTAAGGCCTAAAACTAATCCCATCATGATTTCGAGATTCGAGGTTTAGTGGTGACATACCTCATGTAGGCGCGATTCCCGAAACCCCGAAACACGAAGTCCCGACTCAATACCAATATTTTAAAAAGAGCTAACTTCGTTTCAAAAATACATTTAATGGTAATTAAACTTCTTATGTATTTTGTTTTTCGGTTTTCGTCGAACGAGATCTTTTGAATTTTGATTTTAGAATTGACGAAATACAGCCACATTAATAGCGGATAGATGGTGATTTCTGTGACACAAATGCGTATCTCAGAAATATTCTCTGCATTAAAGGTATTAAATTCTTGGTAGCTACGTCAGTACTTTCACCATAAAATGAGTTAAAATAAAATTAAAGGTTTGTGTTTTGAAACTTATTCTCACTCTTTCTATCAGGAGTAATTTGCATCTAGTCGAGCTTACACACCTCTCTTTCGTAACAGGTTTTCATTTCAATACGAAAGACATGGAACCAAAGAAGGGATCCAAGAAGAGTGAAGATACAACTGAGTTTTCCAGCCCAGAGGGAGATGTCATATCCGACACCATGCCACATGCTATCGACTCGATCAAATCATGGAGACAAATCTATGAAAATTTGGATTACGAGATAAAAAATTCCCTTAACGATTATGAGAATCACCTTTGGGACATAGCAGAATCAAAACTTCACAAGATTGCAACACGCCCACGGCTCATGGCGTACAACGACATGATCAGTTGGGCTTTAGAGAAGGTTGATATTCCAACGAGAAGCATTTTAAATGACCAAGGGGCCATCATCGACTCATTCAGACCTGAACATATCTAGGTTATGTACAAACTCTCACCCAATCCTAAATTCATTTACAATGCTGAATTTATAGTTGAATTTCAGAGAAATGAATGCACTAAGGCAGACCAAACTTACCCTGATTTAATCAAAGGCTGGTGGAGATGTCTATCAAAATTTAGGGCAGACACCCATGAAATTTATGCCACAACTTCTTTGAACAAGTACATGGTTTATGTAGCCATGATGTTGTGCAAACTCTTTGGCAAAAAGAATCCCTGTCATTTCCTCGCAGAATGGGTGCCCTCTTTAGAGGAAGCATCAGAAGGATTTAGTTTCAACTGAGACAAGATTTTATCCAATAACATAGCCAAAGAGGTTTCAGATTACAAAGATGCAAGATCCCGAGGTCAACTAGTGGCCTTTTACATGTCGGCATATATCATGGACATGATTTGTTTTATGACTCCATTTCCACTGATTAAATGGAGTTGGAACATAACCTACCTCGAACCCATTCACGAGTACCACTCTGAGCTGTGGGAAGAAAATGAAAAAAATTTGTTTTATGAAATTTGTCATTTCGTGGTAATACCAATGCATAAAATGTTTTTCGGCTGTGACCCTCCTTGTATCTCTAAAACAGTTTCAAAAACTCTCAAGCCAATAGCAAACTAGTTCATTGAAGAAAGTTTCTCCTACATCAGGGTTTATGGGTGTTCAATTCCCCCTCATGCGCTTCCAAAATTCCTCCTAGATAGACTGGTGTGTAGGGAAGTGACACACCAAATAGTGAAAGGCGGTATCAGAATAGAGCTAAAGGCGGCTCAAAAGAAGTCTTGGCCAATATTCCCTGTGCACATCGGGAAATTTTCATTACAAAATTTGGGCCATTCCAAGGTAGAAGTAGAAGCACTTGAGGAAGTAAAATTGTTAAATATTGAGTACAAAAGGCATGACCCTTATCAACTAGTGAAAAAAAACTTGATACACTGCAATATGAAAGCATATGAACATGAGGAGTCCCCTTGGGATGACATGTTCAAGGGGAATAAAACTTATAAAGAGGTGTTGGAACGAGTACAGACACTGTCGCCTGACCTGCAAACTAGCTTTCAGACCTTTGAGAAACATAGACGGAGTGGTCTACCCCAAGTACTGCAAGGAGAAGAAATCATCCTCTCCCAGGAGCAAGAAAGTGTCCCCCTGAGCTTCGAACAGGAAACATAGAAGAAGGGTAATCCCGAAAAAATCCCACATGATACCGAAAGGCCCCCACCAATCAAAGAGACCTTACAGACAAAAAAGGCAGAGACCGAAGTAGAGAACAGGTTTGGGAGACCACCCAAGTCCAGTAAGCTTAACCCCCATTTGTCACCTGGTATTGATGTCAATACTCCTAAAGCAATAGGAGGGAAAGGATCTACAGAGCTAGGAAGTCCTATATCTTCCTTAACCCCCTTACAGTCTGCTTTTGGATTCCCACAGACAGGAGCTCTATTTGTTGACGACCTCACCTCTATCCCCATAGATGA
>ML778057.1:2707550-2723100 GCA_009831015.1 Picea engelmannii | reverse complement strand
CGTCTTGGAACGTCATTTCGATTATATTGAATATCAACACATTCCTAGATGTCTAAATACATTAACTAATTCTCTAGATAAATATGTATTAGATAGACATTTAAGACATTTGTAATTCCAATCACATTTTACATATTGTACAAAAGACAGAGTAAAACCGGTAAAATCCTCATGTATATATATATAATGATATAATGTTTACAAAAAGATTTTTCATTTGAAGATCAAAATATCAAAATATAAGCCCATGGCTCCTACAAAATGGCATCATGGATGCCTCTCGCAATAGAATACTACTGCTCTCGCTACCCTACGTAGTAACCAACTAAGAGAGTCGGATACGCCTACAGTGTGGCGTTGATAACGCCTCAGGATCTCCTTGATGGACATATCAAGGATGTCTATCGTCAAGCCTTCTAGATTCTGCTCTATCGCATCATAATCCTTAGCATCCCATCGAGCTACTACATGTGCCTCTCCTCGCCTTTGAATAGGAGAAGAGCCCGGGGGTCGATGTGGCCCTACATCTGCATGATCGAAATTTTTTTGATTAGCCTTTTGATTGGAAACACAAAAACATTAAATATTTTAAAACTCATAAAAACATTGTAAAAAACAAAAGTCTTTCTTACCTAGATATCCCCACTGAGATCCCTCAGGGAGAACCAAATCTGGATCACCCCGAAAGTCTAGACTGACATAAGCATAATCATCAATCATCAGGATTTGCAGTCCCAACCAATTGAAGAATGCATCATCGTACTTCACAATCCGACCCGCCACATGCCGTGTCATCAGGTCACACCATATTTTCATTCGTGGGTCTCTCGGGGCTGGTATTCCCCATTCCACTGCAGGCGTAGGTGTGGAACTCTTTCTAGGAAGAAAGATACTAAAATATACCCATAATCGAACTGTTTGAGGTCCCCATTCTTGCTTTTCGTGAGTTGAGTTTTCATGCTGCGTAATAGACCGTCGCACCAATTGAATACCCAAGGCTTCAATCATTCAATAGCATATTGAAAGTAACTTTGGAGTGCCATGTGTGGTGAAGCACTCCCTGCCATCCATGAAACAGTAAACAGGATGGTCCTGAGGGTCAAATCTCTCACACCTCAGATTTCTACTTTTCCTTTACGTATTTCGGCATCAGGATCAAAATGCCGACGAATGTAATCACTCATGGGCAATCCACCACCTCGACCACCTGCCAATGCCACGCGTTCTCCATGACGTGATAACCCTGTCAGGAAATAAATATCCTCAATATCCAAAGAGAGGACATGAACACCCACATGGAACACTTGTTGTTTTGAATCCCACATATGAACCAGATATTCTAGTAATCTCCGTTGGGCTCTCATGCCCTGAACTTTGAAGAATTTTAGTAGACCACATTGCCGAAGTGCATTCACGGTCCCTGGATCATTTAAAGCCATAATATAATCTTCTTCGTTCTAATGCTCTCTCCATTCCAACATCTTTGCAAGAAAACACCTTCATGGGAAACATAGAAGATCTTTAGCACACTTTTTCAACATTTTTTGGGATTTTTATTGAGTCAACATTCATTTTTATTTTTTGTTTTCCGGTCGCCTCGATCAAACATCAAATATAGTGCGGAATTTCCGTGAGTGGGCCTTAACGCACCTGCGGAAATCGTTGATTTCCACAGGGCCCATTATAGGCCACCCGCGACATCCCCAACGCACAACTAGCAGTCCCAAATCATAAAAAAATCTTGATTTTTTACCATCAAAAACAAAAATTAATCCATTGAAAAGATAGAAGATGAGATTCTTACCTCTTTTATGCAATCCATTCGTGGAATGATCCCCTGTGGCCTCCTTAATCCGTCACCGAAGTTGAGGTAAAAAACTAGGGTTTTTGGTTAGTTTTTGGCCAAGTGAAAATGAAATGGTGAAAAAGACTTTTTGCTTCTATTTATTACTTTTTTATCATTTTTTCTAATATTTTGTTTTATATAAATACATTTTGGTCAAAAACCCATTAACTCTAAAGGTCTTGTAAGTGTTTTGTTCCTTGCAGGGAGAAATTTAGGACTTTGGACAATGGATTATGGACAAGTTTTGTGATTTATTCTATTTTTGTCGCATGTACAACTACTTTTTAAGGTTTTTTAGAAAAACCTCAAGCACAGTCTTTGTTCGTTCTCGGGCTTGAAAACCAATGAGAACTTAACCGAGTATACTTTTGTCTACTTTTCGTACTCTTCATGGTAACACGAAAATAACGAAACCTATGGAGAATTCTTTAAGCTCTTTTCATGCTCCTTAAAAATGAAAAGATTGTCGAGTGACCTTGTTCTTTTCACGCTCGTAAAAGTATTTGAAGAAAATGTTTGGTGGGTGATAGTTTATCACTTTTTTGGTCCTATTGAACTATTCTATGAAAAAGAACCTGAGAGAGTTCTCTTTTAAGTGTTTTTCTAGACTCTATAATCATGAAAAAACCTTCGAGTTTTCTATCTTTGGACTCATTAAACAAACATCGACAGACCTGTACGGGACCGAACCACTCCTTCTTAGGGTTCATTAAATGTACTCTAAGGGACTCGTCTGAAGGATGAGCTTAAATTGACAAACATATGTTATCCTCCTCAAGCTTGCGTAAAAATAAAGAGTTACTCGCCAGAAATGGTGGGGGAAAATTTGGGAAAGGAATGTGTCTTTGTATCTGTATTAATGGCAGTAAGCATCACTCTTCAACATGACACCCCTCTTCATCATTTGAATCTGGGTTGGGTAATCCATTTGTCTCTTGTCTGACCTTCTGCAAGTTCATATCTTGGGTCATCTTTGAGTCAATACTGCCAAGATCATTGTTGTGTCATTCATATGTTCAAGAGAAGTTCAATCGAAACCTTCTATCAAGTTGGCCATCTACAATTGTCCATTCTTACCATGTCATCCTTCCCTGTGTTAGTCCCAAGTCACATATGTATTTTTATCTACCCTAAATCTGTTACTTATTTCATGTCATTGATGGGGAATACATCAAGGCCCCCCTGTGATGAGTCTTTTCCTGTCGACTTCAACTCATCATCCAGGAAAAAGGCTTAGAAATTATTTATTACCTTAGAGCATGTATGCCTCAATGACAGGTTCTTCATTTTCAACAGTGGATCCACATAATTGATCCTTGATCGAGAGATTCTGTCAAGTGTTCGACTACAACTCATTTATTCACAGTTGTTGGATTGTAATGGAGTACCTTGGGAGTCATTGACATCAATGGTGATTTCCCTCACACTTGTTAACAATTTTCATTACTGACTGGTAATCAAGTGGTTTCTATTCATGTTCGACTTCAACATCTGTAATCACATGACTAGAATCGTACTAATGGACGATGGATTGAATACCACAGACTTTATCATTTTTGGTCCAGGTTGCGAAGGAGTATTTTTTATTTGTTTTGACACATAGATTCACTTTTTATGTCTCATGGCTATCTTCATACTTGAATTTTTCATGCATGGATCCACAATGTATTTCCAGTGGCTATGCAGAATCTTGTTGACATGGATCCACATTGTATAATTGGTGGCCATGACCTACATTTATGATTTCAATCATTTACAGTCTGGACATGGGAATGCCTACTTTAGACATAATGTGATATTGTACACATGCTTTATTGTTTGCAAGTTCTTGATTGGTGTGCCCCTAGATCTTGACACATACACACTTATTTTACAAAGTATTTCATCTATCTCGAGTTCCAGTCTCATACTTTGGGGGGAATTCTGTTACACATTATTTTGGTCACCCTAATGATGATTACATAAAAATGTGTTCAAGTTCCCAATATAATCTTTTGCCTGAGAAAAGCAACCTCTTTCCACCCTTGCAAGATGCATTTTTGGAAGGCTGCCGCGGGCAACTCCCTTTACACAGTGCGGAAATCCATGATTTCTGCATACTGCATTATAGCCAGTCTGCGGGATTTCCGCAGGATGATATATAGGCAGGTCACAACGACGCTTTAAAACTAAAAGAGGAAAGAAGTTCTAGCAGCTTCTAGAATTGGAATCTTCTGGAAATATGAGGTGGCGTCCGTGTGGTTACAATCCTACTAACTTCTCTGATTTGATGGGATAATCCTCATCTCTTTAACCACTTCATCTTCTCCTATACAATGATAGGCTTTTCATGGAAAAGGTTAGAGGTACAAGCATAAAGAAGCATAGAGATTGAAGAAAGAATAGGCTGAAGACTGTGTGAAGAAAACTATTTCAAGAGATTCTTGAGGTCTCCATTCATCCATCAAGATTTTGAGAGAAATCTTCATACAAAGGTTGGAGCAAATGTATGTGTGTGTCAGAACGAAGGGCCACTGAAAGGGAACTTGCAACATCAAGGTGATTCAGTTGTATCTTTTACCTTTCATTAATACAATACGGTGGCATGTCTCTTTCCCATAAAATGATTGATATTTTATTACACGACTCCTTGATCACATGTTTAGGTTTTCATTGAATTTCATTATTTCTTCTTTTACGTTGGTTGATTTGTGTTATTACAAATCTGATCTCTCAGGAGCATTGGAGTAAAGTAGGACCAACAAAGACATAAGGAAGTGATTTATAAGGTATGTTACCTATTCCTCCTTTGGTAATTAAATTCAATGATCGTAACCTAGGGAAAGCATCTTGTCCCATCTCATTTTGTTCTAGATCCAGGTGGATCTAGGGGAATTAGTTCATTTCCACATCTATCGATTTACCCATTAACAACATGAACCCTCTCACAGATCGACTCAACTCAGTCTAGAGAGAACGACCTAGAGAATGTCACACGATGCCGCAATCATCAACATTAAATGCATTAAAATACACCAAATATTTTAACTTCAAAAGTTAAAATCTAATTGAGGGAATTCTTACCTCAATTACCTTCATCATTCATGTAACATAGGTAGATCAAATTCATAACAGCACAATTGTATTTTAGTGCATTTGTTGCTACCTGTTTGATGGGTAACTTGTAGAAACTTACATGTTTCCCTTACCAGCCTAATGTGAAACACTTAGTCCTCCTCATTGTCCTCATATGGATGGCTATAAACAATAACATCATCAACATCACTTTCAATTTTGCAATGCGTTCCCCTTTTTACTGGGCACAATAGTCAATATTAACAATCTTTTAGCTATCATAACCTATTTATTCCATATACAACATTAGAATATTATGAGTCTACAACATGTTATATGCATTCTCAAATATTTTCACATGCATTAATGCATATCTACATGTACTAAGAATGCATCCTTAACATGCTCATAATGCATATACATTTCAACTTCTTGTGCTATGTATGGTTATCCAACAAGAAAAATCATCATTGTTGCTACAACACTTGCAACAACCTCTTTCTTTCTTTGAACTCTCTTTATTGTTATGGGTTGTCCTTGACTTTCACTGAATTGTCTTGTACACTATTGTGCTCTTTCTATAACCATTGAGCACAATTTCTTGCTTCCATGAGCATTTTCCAGCCAAACCACTCATGGCCAATTTTTATATTTCCAACCATACATTATGTTGTTATTTAATCTTCAACATTTATCTATTTCTTGGATCCACTTGACCCAACTTTGTCTTGCTGAAATATTCAACATACAATTACTTTATTGTATCAAGTTGATTCATCTTGTCCTTTCCAAACACTTCAACTCTTATGGTTACTTGCACTATTCTCTTCTCTTTCCTTAACCCATTTGGGTCTCAATATTGACTTTAATAGTAAAATCTTCCAACATACTATAATTTTGCACTTTTTTTTTTTCCAGTTGCATAGAGACTAATTGGAAGAAATCAACATCACCTTTACCGACCATCATAACACCAATGGTTCTTCCAGTCCCTTGGAATAACACCCATAGATCCTTTCCACTTGACATGGTTTTGTTCAAGATTCCTCTCTTTTGCATACCATAACATACATAGAACCATTTTATTCTTCATAGATATTATGGATTTCCATTATGATAATCACTTCCCTACTTGGATCCTTGTTGACCTTACATCCCAATCTACTTTTGGAATGCGCTCAACACTTTTAGAATGCACCAAACATTCTCTTTATGCATCAACAAACTTCTTTTATTGTTGTCACAGTTCTTTGAATGCTGCAATAGATTCAAAATAACTTAGCATCCAACTCATGGTACCTTCTTCCATTATCTCAAGATGCTTAAGGACTTGGATCAGTCCTAGAATCATTCTTCCAATTGTGGAATACTTCTTCCTTGAAACTTGATTGCATCCTCTTAAAGCATTTACTCACAAAATGCCTTATTTATGCATATCTTGACACTCTTTGGCCTACATACACTATCATTACTTCACCTCTAAAGCTATGTCATTCATACCATGATTCCACTATACAATTCTAATAACAATAATGGAGATATTACTCCATAACTACATGCTATTCCATGGAGAAAATGCACCTTATCTCCATGTATATACTCTATCTTTCTTTATCATAATATTAACATCTTGACATATAAACCTGTCTTGAATAGGTCTTCCACAATGTATTTCTTTATTCTTGCATTGACATCTTTTGGAGTGAACAATATTTCACTACTTCATCCACTAATTGATTTACTCTCACACCCAGATCCCACTTGAGCACTCTGGTTAACACAAGTGGATTTCTTTACACATAAATTTTTATCTTCTTGGACTCCCAAGCCTTCATGGCCACCCTTGGATTCCTACCTTAACATCATCCATTTTTGGATTTTGATCTTTTTGTAAGGAATCCTTGACATAACATCCTATCTTCAAGTGATTATTCTCATACTTGGTACCAAGTCCAAACCCTTTTATCTTTTGCTCAATCCACCTTTCATGATTTCATGCTTAACATCTCCATGTGCAGATGTTGTACATGCATTATCATGAATTCCAAATTGTCTCTTTCTTACCCAATATCCCTAATTGATATGCACAACTATGATCTATAATTCTCTTTTAAAGATCAGAGTACCATTGGGAATCTTCCAAATAGCTTGTTGCCCCAAAGATGTCTGATCCTTGTAGCTTCCTTAAGAAATCACATTCACATATTGAATAATTTTCTCTATCCTTATTTCTTCATATATGCAACTTCCTTTGCATCTACTCTATTTTATTGTAATCATAACATCTAAAAAATACATGCACTTTTTTTTTATTTACCAAAAATCTTCTTCTTCTCTTACTTCTTGCGAATTCTACAACTCAATTCACATTTCTGGTTGTATACATGGACTCCTCTGTCCAAGACTTTTCCAATGAATATTCTCTTGATAGAGCAACATAAATTCGACGCTCAGATACCATTTGAAATTCCCTTTGGATTTAATCTTGACCGTTGGTTTGCTATCGTTGGCCACCGAATGATCAACACAACCCTTATACTCCATAACCATCCAATCGAGACTCTGATACAATCTTAGTCGTCGAATTATTTTTCCATACTTTGAAACTTTTCTTAAGTTTGCTTGATCATAGGTTCATAACCCATCCTTTAATATTATTACTTCTGTAATCCTCAAGTCCGATGAAATCTCCATACTTAGCCTTTTTCTTGAAATCTATCACACTCTGCGGAGTATTACACTTCTTCTCCACCATCCTATTTACACATGCGAAGTCAAGACTTTGTCGCAAGTCCGTGATCCTTTTACCATTCTTCCATACCAATCGACCCGTCCATTCGATCGATCCACCATACTTAGCCAAATATTGGAACCTCACCATGCTTCGAGGTATCCTTCAATACTTAGATGAATCTTGAAACTTCACCGCACTCCAAGGTATCCTTCAATACTTGGACAAATATTGAAACTTCACTGTGCTCCGTGATACTTCATGACTTAACCAAATCTTGGGACTTCATCGCGCTCCACGGTATCCTTTACACGTGTGAATCCTTGAAAATTAGTCATATTTCAAGACTGTGTCACACTCCTCCACACATACACTCTTCCCCTCACTCCATGATATCTTGAGACTTAGATGAATTTCCCAAGATTTCACTGTGGTCCTGTGGAACAAACAAGGACCCCGCCACCATGGCTCCACATTATCTGCCAATTGTCATTCCATCCAACATGTACCTACGACCATGGCATTGCACGTCATTCTTTTACCACATCACTTGACACGTGGCCTCCACGTCATGTTGACGTCATTGTATGAAAAAATAACCAACTTTTTTTTTTTTCTCTGATTTTTCCACTTTTGAAAATCACCCAAATTCAAAATTTCTTTCTCAAATTGCCATTACAATTTGGAGATTTTATTTCTTGGTCTAATTCCTTCCTTTATTCATGAATTTTACCACAATTATTTCCTAATTTCATAGGAATATTTTTGTCAAACATAGCAGAGAAATGTATTTGAGATTTAATTTTCTGCAACTTATATCTCCAATGTTATTCTGGTTGGCCCATGTAGGATCAGTATTGAACCTTGTGCTCTGATACTAGAATGTAATGTTCCCATCCTCGAGCTGATCCACACCACACAAAATCCCATCTTCTAACATAACTGCATTTTCAAATTTCCTTTAAATTCATTTGAGTCACAATATATTGTAATCTCCTTTCCAACAAACTCAAGGAACGGTTCTGATACCAGAATGTAACCTACCCAGGACCTGAACTGGGTACCATCACACAAAACTCTATATTTTATCACAACCATGGTCTCAAATTCCTTGAACATCTACCTCTTACAACTAGGTAACATACTCAACGATATGGCAAGGTCATGTTAACTCTATTCTTGAGATCTGATACTACAATGTAATGTTTCTCATTACCAACATGCATCTTCAATCTTCTTTGACATCATATGATTAATAATTATGCCCTACATATGCACCAATATGCAGGTCTAACTATAACTCCTTTATATTGTAACAATTCTTGTTACCAACATACTAAATGATCCAAACTCTGATGCTATGGTGTCACATCCCTAGCCACGTAGGCTAGCCATGTGACACAAATTATGTTATTTTCATCCTATTAACTTAGAATGCCCTGCATATGAGCACACATGTAGTTCTACAACATATATAAACCATGCATATATATATAAACAATTACAACAACATATTAAAAATATTACACACAATAGACAACATGTAATTACACATAAGAGACAATTATCTTTTATGAAAAACACCAAATGCGTGCAGACCTCAGACGTTCCTCCCAGCCATAGACTCAGTTGTTCATAAACTATCAGCAGCATGCCACCCCCAAGATGAGACTAGAAATCCACGAGGGAAGGATTCCTAGGCCAGACTAAGGTCTATACTCAACTGTTAATCCCAGGTCAAAGTGCCAACGTTTGCAACTATCCTACAGACTCTCATTTCTCACATGCTTGTCCCACCCCAAGAAGTGTGCCCCTTATTTTCTCAATAGTCCTTCGACTACCCCACTTCCTTCCTGGGGATTCAACAACAAACCGAAAAAAAAGTCTTAGAGCCCTGCAACTATTTCTCAGTGCACCAACAAACAATCTTCAACAGTTCTCTCACTAGAGAGAGACTTCCACGGGCTTGATAACCTGCTTATTCAGAGTACACGGACCTCACAACCTACTTCTTCCCATTACAAAATCTTGATAACCTTGTCATCAGTCGGTCCCTCGAGCTTTCGTTGTTCCAGTGCTCAAATAGAGTGATAACCTATATATGGTAAGATTCTAAGGCTCCCATCCTTCCCCAACAATGGTGAGATCCTCCAACTAGACACTTGTCTTCATGAAGGTTCATGAGCTCCACTTGTATATGTTTTTTCGCTCTTGTAATATTAGATTAAGATATCTCAAGATTTGGGCCTTAGGGAATATTAAAATAATATCTCCCTAACTTAAGCCCCCTTTCCCTCTAGTGGAGCTCTCACTCCCCTCATACTCTTTTGTTTGATTGGTGCAACAACGATGCATTTTATTGATAATATGCATGATACACATTACAATATATTGAAGTCATAAAGGAACTATGGCCACCAAACATATATACAGTGGCACTTAGGCCCAAAATATATTGGCTCACTAGCCTATGTGTACAATTACATCTTGGGGTTCATCCTAGGGGTATTGTATTTTTTGTTGCTTCTTCAACTGCCCTCTTTTTTGTGGCTACTTTTTATGCTACCTTAGTTGATACTTCTTCTTCTTTGTACTTTTTCTCATCTTCATATTCCTTTTTATTTTGTAGCTTTTCCTTTTTCTTTTGCTATGTTGCAGCCAACTTGGCTGCTGCCACGTCTTCAACTTCCTTTTTTTCCCTTTGCTCATCTTCCTCTTCTTTCCTTCTCTTATTTTCTTTTTCTTCAATAACTTCAACTACTTTTCTTTTTCTCTCTTCCTCTGTTGTTGCTACCAATTTGAAGGTTTTTGTTATCGTTGTGGCATATGTTGTTGTTGTCGTTTTCGCTTCTTCTTTTGCCTTCTCGGACTCATTGTTCATTTGAAACTATGCCCAATTGATTGCCTCTTATCTTGAATATGACATCGTGGTATGTCCTCACGTGGCAGTGGATTTCTTCTTCTTCCCAAAGATGGGTTTTGTATTCCAACCTGTATTGTGGCTGATGTAGTGTTCTTTGACTATGTCTAGAGGATCATGCCTTCATAATATTTTTTCTCTGAAGTGGAAAGATGTCAATGTGTCTACTTTGACCTGGGCTTCCTTGACATGTTTGAAGGAGTATTACCCAACACACAATGGGATAGGAGGCCATATGGCCTTCTTATCTCTGTAGAGAGTTTTTCCAACTTTGAGCACCACAGTTTGGTAAGCACTTTCCTATAACACCATCTTATCTAGAACCAATTTTGGGAGAAAATGTGGAGATTTAATGGCTTTGTATATTCTCAAGTATGTTTCATACTCCAGGAGGTCCCATTCCCCTATTCTCTTGACTATCGCATGTGCTTTATCTGTCATTCACAATGCATGTGAGTCAAATATAAGTTGGAACAGAAGCCCCCATAAGTGGTTGTAGATTTTGTGTTATTCTATTTAGTACTTATTATCCCACAACCCCTTTCAATAGATATGGATCGAGGGACCATTAGGATGTCAGGCGCAACCCATATGTGGAAATTCATGACAAATACAAACCATATCTTGGAGGTACGAGAACATGTGGATTCACAGGGATGATTTTAGGGGCTAAATTTCACTCATGGGCTAATTTTCCATGGTTTTTCCAAAAAAGAGATTCACTATTTTAAAATGATTCGCCCAAATTCTATAGGATAAAATTATTTTACCTTAAAAATCACCATTTTTTTATAAAAACTATATAAAATCCTTAGAAATTTGAATATTTTTACAAAAATACCGCCAAACATTTATAGTTGGCATATGAAGGATTAGTAAGATTCGCCAAGGTTTCTACATTTTAAAATAAATTTCCATCCTTAAAATCATCCCCGACATTGTGGAAACTTGGGAATTGACCAGGCACAATTTCCTTAGTTGTTTTGAGAGCTTAATCCAAGCATAATGATAGAATTTAGGCCCAATTGAAGGTTGAATAGACATATTCAATATAGTAGATAAGAGTCACCCAAATTATCAAGAATCTTGAAGCATCAGGCTCTCCATATAGTCTACACAACATGGCCACCACATATTGATATGGAATCTTTAACAAGTTGGTGGGATATTAGCCTGAATGCCTTGATTTGAATGTTTTTATGGGTTTGTACCAAGCTTTTAAAAACTCCTTTGGATTAAGTGGGAACTTCCTTATAAGATTCTCATCCAGTGATCTCTCCTCGTTTTCTAGGTGGTAACATGAAGCGATTGTTGAAGCTTCAAAGGAGGTTACATGGTGTTCTATGGCATTGAGAATATATCTGGTTTCCAAGTATACATGCCTTACTATCCTTGAAATGGCCTATGCATAGTGAAACACCGCTGCATGTGATGCCACCTTGTACAACTTGGATTTTCTAATATTATTGAATGTCTTGATATGACAACCATCTTCTTCATCTTGGGGGAAGGTTTGGTTGCTGAAAATTTGGTATATTTCACCCCATTTGATAGAAGTCTTCTTGTCTATGACACCTTTGGTGTCATCATACACCATTCCAGGGGTATCTACTTCTTCCTCCTGAAAATTTCTTCTTGCAAATCCCTCTTCGACAAGGGCCTTGTCAACACTTTGCAAGCGTTTTCAAGTCGATATTGTCTAATATGCAAAAACCACATTTAATATTAGTATTAAGAAAATCTTAGCATTATAAAGATGCATTGGTTTTTTACTATTTGTGATCCATATTATGCTAAGGACAAAATAAGGTACAAAAAATAATATAGTAGAGAACAAAAAAATACATTGAAACCCAACTTTTATTAATGTATAAAATAGAAAAACACTATTGAACACAAAATCGCTATAATGTTGGTAGCTTATCTCTGAAGAGAAAGAGATGTTGTCTACACTCATTCACAAATATGCATTACATCACACTACATTGCATGCTTAAAGGACCTCCTCCACCTCAATTATATACGAGAGAGTGAGAGGAGAATAATTCGCATGATGCATGTGGGATAAATTGGTCTAAGTTTACAAAATTCCATAAGTATGTAAAACACTAGGACTTTCTGGGAGGTCACCCATCCCAGTACTACTCTAGCCCAAGCATGCTTAACTACAGATTTCTAATGGGATTTAGTGCATTAACGTTGTAGGCTTTACATTACATTACAAATGGAGATGACATTACATTACATTTCCCATCAAAAGGGTGAATATCATTGTTTATCAAAACCACAGGCTCAAAAACATTGATTTAGTGGAGAAGGAGGATGGCCACCGAGATCCACCTGGATCAATTCACCCCCCTTAAGAAATAATGGTCCCGTTGCATCAAGTTCCCTTGGGAGATGGAGAATTTTTTGTCGAATCTGAACTTTGGTGAGATGTTTGCCTTGCTGAAGTAGCTATCATGCTTGTACTTGGCCTGTGGAAGGATGTCATGAACCTATTGGTGGAGATGTTGGATATATTCAACAAATATGGCTACATGATCTACCTTATATTGAGTGTGGGAGGACTCTATCAGTGAAGATGCAACGATAGGAGATATATCAATGGGGGATAATGCTTGGAACGCCAATCACACATGAAAAGGGCCATGGCCAATAGAGCTATGTTAAACATATTGAAGACTCTCATTCTTTGGAAGGGAGCATCTATAGATTGGACCATTTGGTAAGGGAGCATTGGGCACCAATTCAATGCAATGTAGGATGTGGTAGTGCAGAGGCACCCACGTAGGTGAAGAAAAAATATCTGTGTGCTCCTCTACAATCTTGTTGACCTATGTTTGTTGGATAAAAAGGTCTTGGGCCGAGAGTGTAGTGGTCATAGTGACCTTCTGTGCACCTTTTGACTAGATTATGAAGAGGAAAAACATTGCGTTCTATGAGTTTACTTTGGGGCATTGTTTTTTCGAGATTAATGAAGTGGAAGTAATTGGAGCTACTTCTGGTACCCTATAAAACTGACCTCCCAAAGTAGCAATGACAATGTGGGGCTCATAATCATAGATAACATAACATTTCCAAATATATGGTTGTCCTAAAATAATATCACAGACTTCAAGTGGAGAAAAATCACATTATACATCATCCTTGAAGGGATTGATGTCGTAGGACATGAGACACTACTGGCTGACGTGGATGTCTCATCCCCAACTCAACCATCTGATGGTGTATGGTTGGGGGTCTGGCATCGTTGGTGGCTTCGGTCTCTTGACAACCTCAGCTGAGATCAGGTTTGTTTGACTCCCACTACTAACAATGAAATGCAGTGGGGTCCCCTTTAACCATATATGTGAGTGGAAGAGACACTCGCCCTCCTCGGGATCCTCTGGTTCTTCTAGTTGTATTGTTATGGCCGCGATGGTAGCAATAGGTTCCACATTGATGATATGTTTCCATTTATTGTGCTCCAAATAAGATTCCAAGTTAGGTTTTGATTCTTTTTCTTTAAGCTCGACCACCAATAACTGTTTCGAGTGACATTCATCGATGTTGTGCTAGGGGATTTTGTGGAACTCACACCACTTTCCAGTGTCTTTCTTAGACTTCCCATCACTCTTCTTAACCAGTTGTTTGGACTGATTTTCTTGAGATTAAATCGTGTTTCTTTTTCCTTCTTTTTGTGATTTAGGGATTCCTTTTCCATGCTTATGTTGTAGCGTATTTGCAAACCCAAACTCCCTCTTACTCCACTACTTGGATTTTTCCTCAATTTTCACTGCATATCAATGAGAAACACCCAGTGAGGAGATGTCCAAGAAATCCATATATATTTTAATGTGCATGTGTAGACCACTACAGTACTTCAAAACCAAGTGTCGCTCAGATTCTTTGATACCTAGCTTTGAACACAATGTGTGAAAGATGTTGTGTACTCTGACACTATCTGGTCTCTTTTTTGAAGTAGAGTCGTCCATCTCATGTATTGATCATCATAGTTTCCGACATGGTATAACTCCTCCTTGAGGGAGTATACAAAGGTAGACTAAGTGGGTTCTCTCCCAAATGGCATAGATTCATCCATGGTGTACCTGTCCCAGTAATCTTCCCACCAAGCTTTGACACGGGGAAGGGATTTAAGGAGCGCGCATGTGATTTTCTGCACTCATAATTTTTTTGGACAAAGTAATAACATTCCAGAAGATTCAACCATTTTTATAGAGCATCTGCATCTATATAGCCTTCAAATAAGGTTATATCAAAATTGACTTGTACCTTGAAGGGTGCTGCAGCTCTGAATTGGCTGCTTGTCAAAGGATCTGAGTAAATTTTTCCATCATCTTGTTCCTTTGTTGCATGAGGGATTCCTCAAGAAACATATTGAAAGGATATCCTACTACGTCATCTCTCTTTTCTTCCACCACATGAGGTCTCTTTGGATGGTGAGAATTATTTTACTCAAGTGAAACTAGCTTGAGACCCACCTCTCTATACCCTGACCTCGTCGAGGACATGCTTTGAGAAATGACAAGGAGAAGACTGGTCTGATACCACTAATATGGATTATGCTAAGAACGAAATGAGATACAAATGAAAATATAGCAGAGAACACAAAAATACAGTGAAACCCAACTTCTACTAATGAATAAAACAAAAAAACACTATAGAACACAAATTGGTTAGAATGGTGGTATCTTATCTCTGATGAGAAAGAGATGTTGGCTACACTTATTCAAAAATAAGCATTACATCACACTCCATTGCATGCTTAAAGGACCTCCTTTTCTATTGTAACATAAATCAACATTGCCAAAACTTTTCACTACATTTGTGCAAACATATCAATTTCCTATCCCCTCAAAGTTTTAACCTGGTAGGTCTCCATGATTTATTATTTTCCTCCACATTTTAGAGGTTTTCTTTGATTCAAGGTTCCCTATATTATTGTTCTTTTGTTCCATAATTATAATGTCAAGGCTATGTTAAAACCAAGTTTCAA
>ML778057.1:2658518-2680218 GCA_009831015.1 Picea engelmannii | reverse complement strand
GACTTAATCGCAGCCGTCAGATCAAGATGTGATCTGGATCATTGATTCGACCACATTTCGGAGTTTCGTGGATCAGGACTTTGAAGTGACAGGAACACTGAACATCAAGAATGTCGAAAACACGAAATGAAAAATCATGAAATGATCTGAGCCGTCAAGATCAAGTGTTGATCGGGACCATTGACCCACGCCATTTCGGGTTTTCGGGGATCGCGACTTGGAGAGTCGAGATGCCTCATCTCCAGATTCACGAAATGCGAAATCGCGAAAGCACCTTATGCATAAGGTTGTGGTCACAACCCTTGGTCACATCAGCAAGAGATGGAGGCAAGAGCTAGAGCAACCAAGCTCCTTTTCGGGGATCGCGACTTGGAGAGTCGAGATGCCTCATCTCCATATTCACGAAATGCGAAATCGCGAAAGCGCCTTATACATAAGGCTGTGGTCATAGCCCTTGGTCACATTAGCGAGAGATGGAGGCAAGAGCTAGAGAAACCAAGCTCCTTTTCAGGGATCGTGACTTGGAGAGTCGAGGTGCCTCATCTCCAGATTCACGAAATGCGAAATCGCGAAAGCGCCTTATACATAAGGCTATGGTCACATCCCTTGGTCACATCAACGGGAGATGGAGGAAAGAGCTAGAGCAACCACGCTCCTTTTTGGGGATCGCGACTGGGAATGTCGAGACACATGGTCACACGAATGTCGATCTGCCGAAAGCCAAAATTCCAAAATGAATGCAAGATCCCTTGGAATCAATCCAACGGTGCAGGTGAATTTGAACAAGATCGGAGGGCTACTATAGCACGTCGCAGTATAACTGCTAGAAACCATTGATGGTCTCTGCCAGAGAATTCTAAGAGACCTCTGTGTGATCTCCAGAGGAGACGAAGAGTCTCTAAGCTTCGTTCAGTGAAGCAAGACAATTTTTAGGGGGATTGACAGATGGATGAGCGTTGAAGTATGTAACTGAAACATAAGGCATAAGCTCGACTGTGCCAGAGAAGACAAGGAGTCTCAACTACCAAAGAGGTTGAGGAATCTCAGTAGAACACCCAGTGATGCTGAACGCGTGGCAGGAACCACCAGAGAAGCTGAAGAGTTGCGATGATCAGGAAAAGCACTTGAGATGTGCAGGAGATTTGGCGCGGTGTGAGCATGCAGAGGCATGGAAAATATTGCATGCAAAAGGAGCACAGGGACTATAAGAATGTTTAACAAAGAAGAGATGGGTGTTGTTGTCAAGGGGAAAGATTCAAATGTGAGCAAGGAGGCAGAGCCCAGGGGCAGAAATGCATAGTAGAGGAAGGTTGCATTGAAGGGATATGGATCAAAGAGTATAAAAGGAAGAAGAACAGAAAGTGCAAGGGGCATTTAGAAGACACTGATACAGACCGAGCGGAGTAGTGTAACAGAACAACGACAAGGATGGTAAGCCATTGAATAACTTTATATCACTGTAATAATTTTTAGTAACAAGGAATTTATATACCAGGGTGGTTGGGAGGTGCTAGGGAGGAATGGTGTCCTCAAAGGTTCAAGTGGGTGCTTGAACACAGGGAGTTGGTGCTTCCTTCTAGTTGGTGCTAGAGAAACTAGGGAGTTGGTGCTTCCTTCTAGTTGGTGCTAGAGAAACTAGGGAGTTGGTGCTAGAGAAACCAGGGGGTTGGTGATTCCTTCTAGTGGGTGCTAGAGAAAATAGAGAGTTGGTGCTCTCAGCAAGTTGCAGCTTGCAAAACCAAAGGTTATAGCCTCACAATGAGTTGGTGCTCATATGTATGATAATGTGAAGAATGTAGATAATACTTATCATATAAAGAAAAAGAGCTTTTTACCCTGTATGGGTTTCCTAGGTAATTATCTATCTCTGTCTTTCTCATATATGTGACTGATGTTGAATGTGCCTTTGTTTATTTCTCTGCATTATTGTGATCATCATTGAGTGCTTTGTAAAGATTTTAAAAGAAGCATAATTGTTTAAGCACGGTAACAACTGATTCACCCCCCCCCCCTCTCAGTTGTCCAACAAAGGAGTCTTCAGAGGAGGAGGTCTTGGAGGAGGTAGATTACCAGTAACATATTACAATTGTAAGAAACTTGGATATTATGCAAGAGATTGTCCACAACCACCTATGATATGTATGTATTTTCGTGCAACAAATCATGATACAAAAGAGTGTCTGATATTGTTGATAAAGATACATGAAAAGAGGAATCAGAACAATCAGTATGCCCAATGGATTGTTTATAAAGATACATGAAAAGAGGAATCATAACAATCAGTATGCCCAATGGATTGTTGTGGAAACCAGAGAAGATGATGGGAAGAAGATCCATATAGTTACAGGAGGAGGAGCCAAGACAGGAGTAGATGCAGTAAAGCATAATCAGGACTAGCACTAGTGGGTCAGAAAGAACACAACACCTAAACAACATAAATTTAATGCACAAAAAGAAAAAGAGACATTCAAGGAGGCTAGACAAGAGATTTGGAAGGAGAATATTGTTTCTACTTCAGGAACAAAGCCAGTAGATGATGTACCAGTTTATGAAATGCCTCACTTGTTTGATCAGACCAGCAAGGAGCAACCTTCAGAAAAGGTCAATAATTTAAGAAAGTTCTTAGTATCTTTTGTGAAGTTATTAAATGATAATTCATCTCTGAAAGTGATACAAAATCTATTAAAAAAGTGTAATTATCAAGAAGAAGGGATAAAGAGAGTAAATCATGTCCATAGGAAGAGAAGAACAAATAGGGAGTTTAGATTGAATGCAAACATTGGAGATCTCAATATGGGTGACATAATACTATATTTAGGGTTTGAAGTAAATGTTTTTCCTAAGAAGACATTGGAAGCCATGGGGGAACCTACACTGGGTCATCCACCTATTCAATTAAAGCTAGCAAATCAACATAGAGTGGTACCAATTGGAAGACTGAAGGGAATACCAATGGAATTGGATGGTGTGTGCACTATGGTAGACTTTGAAGTCATTGATATACTAGTGGATAACACTGCACCTTATCCAGCATTGTTGGGACTATATTGGGCATTTGAGAATCATGATTTTATCAATTTGAAGACTAGGAAGATGATTTTTGAATCAGGATAATATTAAAGTTATAACACCCTTAGATCCTTCAGAAGGTGGAAGATATGTTGAACCTATGACATAAAACTTTATTACAGAAGATATAAATTAGTTGTATAGAACTACTAAACGAGAGGAATATTACATTAACCCAACAATAGATGGAATGCTTAGTTGGAGAAGCATTAGTTCTTGTGCTTCAGACTCTGACACAAGGCTAGAGAACCGACAACAACGATTACACTAGATTTCTACCGGAAGATGTGCAAGAATGATGCACACACTAATATGGGTTGGCACAGAGGTAAGAGAACCTCCTACTTTTTATGGTCAAAATGATTTAGAAGAATTTTTAAGCAAGTTTGAGATAGAAGTTTTGGAGAATAAAAAATTACTAGAATTAGACATTTCCTTCAAAGAAACACCTGCCCATTTGATCCGGGATCTTTTCGCCAGGTGACTTATTAAAAAATTGCATAAAATGAGCATAAACAAAAGTACACCATAAAGAAGGAAAATATCAAAAGGAAAGAGATATAAGCATTCAATAAGAACACAAAAACTTGATAACGGAGTTCGCCCCTGGTAGACCATGTCTTTGGGTCCTTCTCTGAAATGGGTAGGTCTTTTTATTAACTCCACAAAAGAATTGGGCAAAATACATAAGTATACCTTATTCTGGAGTTAAGCTACATAATATTTGCTCAGATAAGAAAACTAACATCACCACTGCGTTCGTGGCGTCGAATTACCTAAAAATGATTGTCTCCACGCCTCGATTCGAGTCTAGAACTTTCATGCCCAAAAGACACCTCTGCCTTGGTTTTCATGCCCTGCCTCTGCAATAAATCACTGAGAAAAATATCGACATGTGTGCCAAAATCCGTACAAGAATTCGTATGGGCGCGCTTGGTTCTCCTCTATCCCCAACGCTAACCGAGCCCCCTTTAAATAATATAATCCGAGCAATTAAGCAATAAAGAGGTAGTTGGAGGAGTGGTTAGCGGAGGCTAAGTTTAGAGCGTATGTTGGCAGAGGTCTTGAGATTGAATCCCGTGGACTCTGATTTTTAATACACAGTTGCAACCAAATTTGGTGTGCCCTGGTAAATCTGGCAGGCGGTTGCTAAAACGACGGAATGGCTACCAAATATGGAGGACGGTTGTTTGGTGGAATATGCCATATGTGGCAGATATGTTGTGATCACATGGTTAACATAGAACCAAGGGTTGGGCCGAAGGCCGAACCCTTTTCTTCCCCCATACGAAACATTAGTAAACTTGAATGATATTTTCACCATGTTATATACAAGAACCATAGAGTGGAAGGTTGGCTAGCACAAAGTTGTAAGGTTTGTTGGGCTAAGAGGTTAGGAGTTCGACTCTTGTCGGCTCCAATATTTTTTAATGAACTAGATTGTAAGAGGCCAATGGGGGGTTGCCACATGGCAACCTCTCATTAGTTGTCCTTTGCCACCTGTCAACTAGAGAATGGAACATTGAATCTGCCACATGGACCTATAAGAACCTTCCATGTATACATGGAACCTTGTACCACATCTCCTTGTACACACGTGCCATGTGTCACCCTTGCAGTGGTGACACGTGTCACCTTGACCTTTTAACTTTTTGACCAAGTTTGACCGCTTATAAATTTTGATTGTTAATTCCATTTGATGAGCCGTTTGCACCATTAGAAATCTTGCGACACGCTCTTCGCGATCATGCCATTTTCACTAAATTTTGGGAACTTTGAATTTTTTTCCCTTTCTCTATTTGTTGAAGTCATTTTGAGCACCCTGAGTTGCCTCTGCATGTTCTAAGTTGTTCTTAGCCTTCTATGGATCCTTTTTGGATCATGCCTTCCCACTGAGATATTTTTGGACCACCAAAAGCTTTCATCAATCAACTGGTAAGTGAGGGAAGAGTCCCCTCACTTTGTCCTTCTCAATCCACTTTGCTTTGCTTGGATGTGTGCCCTTTAAGCCTACTCGAAGATAATAAACATCACCTTTGTGTGAATTCCTCGTCCTTTTGTCCAGGATGATATCTTCTTGTAACTCATCCAAGTACTTAGGTGCAAACTCATCAACTAAAGGTATTGAAACTTCCTCATCCTGATCCATGATCATGGGAAGCTCAAAAAGTTTCAAGTTCTCTACGTTCACAATTGAATAAATCTACATATAAGGTGGAAGATCTAAACAAAAAGCAGTAGTGACACTTTTCTCCAAGATAGTGAAGGGTCCATATCAGATAGGCTTGAGTTTCTTACCTTCACCCTTCAATCATTCCTTGTTGATATGAATCCATACCCGGTCTCCAACCTGGAACTGATGATCAACCCTCTGCTTGTTGTGTCGAGCTTTATACTTTGCTTGAATCTTCTCCAACTGTTCCCTGACTGCCTGGTGTATCTTTTGAATCCTCTGGATGAACTTGCGGGCTCTTCCTTCTGTTCATTCTTCATTCACATCGACATCTCTCCCATACATCAAGTCCAAAGGAACCTTTGGTAGGTACCCAAAACACGTCTCAAAAGGTGAAATCTGAGTGGATGAATGTAAAGCTTGGTTATAAGTATGTTGTACATAGGGTATCTGTTCATCCCACAACTTAGGATGCTTATTGTAGTAGCCTCGAAGAAAAAGTACCACTGTTCTGTTTACCACCTCTGTTTGTTCATCGGTCTATGGATGAAAATCAATGCTCCTCTTCAATTTGGTGTCCATCATTCTCCACGAGCTAGTCCAAAACCCCCCAAGGAATTGAGTATCTCGATCCGAGACAATGGATGTGGGTAACCCAAAATGAATCCAAACATACTGAAAGAAGAGATTAGCAGTTTTCTCAATAGTGATCTTCTTTTTACATGGCATCAAGATGTACATCTTGTTGAACGTATCCACTACGACATACAAATAGTCATGACCCCCTTTGGTCATTGGTAAACCCCCTACAAAATCCATGGAAATGCTTTCCAATGGATGGGATGGAACAAGAAGTGGTGAGTATAGCCCCAATTTTCTATTAGTGGGTTTACAAGTAGAACACATCACACACCCCTTTACATATTTAGTTACAATTACTTTCATTTGAGGCCAATAACAAAACCTATGTAAATGAGCCATAGTTTTTCCTACCCAAAAATGCCCATATATAAGAGAACTGTGAGCTTCTCGTATTACATGGACTCTTTCACTTGTAGGAATACATATCTTCCCAAGATTATAGAGTAACTTTCCCTATAGACGATAGTTCTCTACATGTGAACCATGGGTTAGCTTCTCATATACTTCTTTAAAAGATTCATTGATGGCATATTGTTCTACATAGCTATCATGAGATAAAGAAGTATTCTTCAAAATAATAGAAGCAACAAGAGGAGGTCTAGAAAGCATATCGGCTACCTTTTTACTTGTACCCTTCTTGTACTTGATTACCAAATGAAATTGTTGTAAAAAAACCAATCCATCTGTAGTGTCGAGGTTGTTGCAGTTTGGTCTGTGCTTGAAGATACTGTAAGAGCTGGTGATCTGTATGTATAATTGTTTCCTTCCCTAACAAGTAGTGCTTCCATTTCTTTACGCTGTGAACTAATGTATACAACTCTTTATCATATGTAGGATAGATAACAACAACTTGGTTAAAAGTTTCAGAGAGGTAACATATAGGCTTACTATATTGCATCAATATTGCACCCATGGTGTATCTGCTGGCATTTGTCTCGATCTCAAAAGGTTGTTGAAGATTCGATAGTGCTACTAATGGTGCGGTATTGATCTTCTCCTTCAAAATGTCGAAAGATTTTAGTTACTTTCCTTTCCACTGAAAAGTGTTCTTCACATTGGTTAAGGCATGCAAAGGAGTTGCTATAAAGGAGAAGTTGGGAATAAATCTCCTCCAATAATGGACTACACCTAAGAAGCTTCAGACTTCGGCTACACTTTTTGGCTCAGGACAATTTACAATTACTTCAATTTTTGAAGGATCAATCTTCAATTGTCCTTCTCCCATGATATGACCTAAGTATACAAGTGCAGTCTTGCCAAATTCACATTTAGACATTTTTACATACAAAATTTCCCTTTGTAGAGTATCCAACACTTTTTTTACATGCCTTACATGTTCACCCCCAAGTCTCGCTAAAAAAAAGAATGTCGTCTAAATATACAATCACAAAGTCATCAGGAAAGGCCTGAATACATCATTCATCACACACATGAAAGTTGTCGGAGCATTACAAAGCCCAAACGACATAACTAACCACTCAAACAATCCTTGTTTTGTTTTAAAGGCAGTCTTCCATGCATCCTGTTATGTGACCCTGATTTGATGATATCCACTGTGCAAATCCAACTTAGTGAAATAAACATCATTCTTACACTGATCAAGTAAATCATCTATACGAGGAAGAGGGTATCAATTTTCACCATGATTTTATTTAAATCCCGGTAATCGACACACATTCGCCATGTGCCATCTTTCTTTGGCACCATCACGATCGAAGAACCACAAGGAGATGAACTGGGCCTGATGACCCCTTGATCTAATAAGCCATGTACCTGCTTCTTGAACTCTCTCATCTCCACAACTGACATCATGTACATGCCCACATTAGGAAGAGGATAATCATGCTAAAGATGTATCTCATGTTGGATTTCCCTCTTAGGAGGTAATCCATATGGTTCTTGAAAAATATCATCACACTTAGAAACAATATCAATTAATTCCCTTTTATGAGATGGATCACATCATTGGAAAGTGTCGAAAGTCTCGACATCTTTCTCTTTGTCGACCATGAGTACATATCTCTTATTAGTGGTTATGAGTCTTTTCATTTTCCCTATACTAACAAGTGTTGTATTTACCCTCATGTTGTGAGTTCTAACAATATATTCCACTCCCCCTTTAGTAAGGTGGTATTTGTTCTCATGGTGAAAGAATATTGTTTTTCTATCATAAATATAAGGACTTCCCAACACTATGCCACATATATCAAGTGGTACAACATCCAAATCTACTTCATCAATCAACTTTAAAGCAATAGCAAATCTAATCCTACATTGTTCAGTGACATTAAGTTTTGCTTGATCACATACCCAACCAAGAGGATAAGGATTCAGATGTGGTTTCCTTTCAAGATCCATATTCTTGACAAGTGCTTCAGATATTAAGTTTACTTGGGAACCTGGATCAAGTAATGTATCTATCTTAGTATGTTTAGATACAACTCATATATGAAATAATGCATTCCTCTTTTGTTCACCGATATGAGATTCATCATTGGAACTTGAAATAGTATGAAGAGAATATTTACCTTGTACTCCAGCCGTTGTGATCTTTCCTTCATCTCCTGGCAACGGTCTTAGTCTTCCCCTTTCCACCGAAATTTTTTGATTTCTTTTATGGATGTAGTTTCGAATAGTGTTCTTCATCGTGACCACTCTTCTTGCAATGGGTGCAATTTAGTTTTCCTCCTTCTCTCATCACTGTAGCAGTCTTCTTGTCCTTCCTTTTAAACTTCTTGAAAGTCTTTTGTGGGAAATTGGAAGGTTTCTTCGTGGGATATTCTTGAACATGTTTCCCCTTATTCTTAAGGTGAGTGGTTGCACACAAACTTCGTCAAGACTAATGGGTTTAAACAAGAGAAAAGTGTGATGAATATAACTGTGAAGTGCGCCAATATACTTCATTAAAGTTTCATAAGAATCCAAAGGAATATTCAATGCTAGGGATTTATTCCTAAATTCTTCTGTGAAACTTTGTATAGTCTGACCTTTACTCTGTCTCAAAGTTTTCCATTCCATCATTGCTTTATGTAAATACCCTAATGGATGAAATTGCTTCCTTATCTCTATTTAAAATTACACCCACGAGGAAAGACGATTACCACACTTACTTATGTCCTGTAGCTTGTTCTCCCACCATACGAGAGCGGTACCTTCCAACCGAAGAGAAGCCAGTTGCACTTTAACTTCCTCTTCATCAATATGTTGAACACAACAATATACTTCAACCTGTCGGATCCAATTATCTAGTTTTTCATGATTATCATCTCCATTAAACATAGGTAAAGGAAACTTTACATCAAGCTTTAATAATGGTTTCTTAAAAGAGGTTGTATGGATAGAATGATGAGAGTGATGAGAATGCTCAGAGGAAGAAGAACTAGAACTTGAAGGCGAAGATGGAGGATCTCCTCCAGCCCCTTGGTTTACTAAAGAATCATCATCTACATGTGATTCATTTTTCTTCCCTTTCTTCTTCATCCTCTTCTCGTAATCTCCATACATTCGTTCGACCATTTCTGACATGCGATAAAAGACCATGTGAATTTTTTTCTAATGTTCATCATGCTTGTCCTCTTTTTCCATATTCCTTCGAGATGCACAAACAAACTTTGGGATTGAAAGTATTAAGAGTTCATTCACCAACAATTCAAGTCAAAGATGACTGCTCTGATACCAACATGATCCAAGATCTTTTCGTCAGGTGACTTATTAAAGAATTGCATAAAATGAGCATAAACAAAAGTACACCATAAAGAAGGAAAAACTCAAAAGGAAAGAGACATAAGCATGCAATATGAACACAAAAACTTGATAATGGAGTTCTTCCCCAGTGGAATACGTCTCCGGGTCCTACTCTCAAATGGGTAGGTATTTTTATTAACTCCACAAAATAATTGGGCAAAATACATAAGTATATCTCATTCTGGAGTTATTCTACAAAATATTTGCTCAGATCAGAAAACTAACATCACCATTGTGTTTGTGGCGTCGAATTACCTAAAAATGAATGTCTCCACGCCTCGATCCGAGTCTGGCACTTTCAGGCCCAAAAGACACCTCTACCTTGGTTTCTATTCCTTGCCTCTGCAATAAATGACTGAGAAAAATCTCAAAATGCGTGTCAAAATCCATACGAGCGTGCTTGGTTTTCCTATGTCCCCAACATTGATCGAGCCCCCTTTAAATAATATAATCTGGGCAGTTAAGCAATAAAGAGGTAGTTGGCGGAGTGGTTGGTGGAGGCTAAGTTTAGAGCGTAGGTTGGCAGAGGTCCCGGGATCGAATCCCATGGACTCCACTTTTTAATACACAATTGAAACCAAATTTGGCGTGCCCTACTAAATCTGGCAGGCGGTTGTTAAAACAACGAAATGGATACCAAATATGGCAGATGGTTGTTTGGCGGAATATGCCATATGTGGAGGATATGTTATGGTCGCATGGTTAACATAGAACCAAGGGTTGGGCCGAAGGCCTAGCTCTTTTCTTCTCCCATACGAAACATTAGTAAACTTAAATGATATTTTCGCCATCTTATAAACAAGAACCATAGAGTGGAAGGTTGGTGAGCGTGAAGTTGTAAGGTCTATTGGGCTAAGAGGTTAGGAGTTTGACTCTTGTCGGCTCCAATATTTTTTAATGAACTAGACAGTAAGAGGTCAATGGGGGGTTGCCATGTGGCAACCTCCCATTGGTTGTCCTCTGCCATGTGTCAACCAGAGAATGGAACACTGAAGTTTCCACGTGGACCTATAAGAACCTGCCACGTATACCTAGAACTTTGTACCACATCTCCTTGTATGGATGTACCATGTGTCATCCTTGCAGTGGTGACATGTGTCACCTTGACCTTTTGACTTTTTGACCAAGTTTGACTTGAACTTTTACCGCTTATAACTTTTTATCCATAACTCTGTTTGACGATCCATTTGTGTCGTTATAAATCTTGTGGCGCGCTCTTCGCGATCATGCCATTTTCATTAAATTTTGGGAACTTTGAATTTTTTCCCTTTCTCTATCTGTTGAATCCATTCTGAGCATCCTGAGTTCCTCTGCACGTTCTTATTTTTTCTTAGCCTTCTCTGGATCCTTTTTGGATCACTGTTGGTGAGGTACTCATAAGGAAAATATCAATGATCGGTATCAATGCAAAAGGTTATTGTGCATTAGATTTGGCGCAGTGCAACATAATAAATATTTGGAGAAGTATGATGGAATGGGACAACCCAGAGAACATATATATAGATTCATAGTCCAATGGATATTGGTACCACCAGAAGAATGGACACATCACTTCATTCATACACTAGAAGGCATACCAAGGAGTTGGTATATAGAATTGAATTTGCGTAGAGAAAATGCAAATTGGGAGGATATGCAGCATAAATTTGTCATTACATTTTCATTTGAACTTGAGAACCCAAGGATGGATATAGCACTGAAGATGGTAAGAGATATGACCTTTGAAGAATCTAAATTTGAAATTGTAACAACTTATGAGAACCAAAACTGAGACACTGCCAGACAATTGTTACACTGTTATCACGTCACAAAAGATGACTCAACAGAATAAAACATGCATGATATCAAGATAAAAAAAGTTGAAGGGGAAAGAGAAGTAGAAGGTCCATAGTTACAGTCATAATATTTTGATGCACCATTGAGGATAAAGAAATTCAACATTGGAACAAAAGAGAAGCCAAATATTGCAAGTATTGGTGACTATTGGGATAACCAGGCAGCAGAAAAAATAACATAAATAATGCATGAGTATAGTGACATGTTTCTAGCAACATTTTTAGAGATGAAAGGGGTAGCAAGACAACTTGGAGAGATGAATATCCCTTTACGAGCAGTTTCCAGACCAATAAGAAAGATACCCTACAGGTTGAATCCAATGTATAATAGAACGTGAAGGCAGAGATTGATAAGATGTTAAAGGTTGGTATAATAGAACTTGTTGAAGAATCATAATGGATTAGCCATATGGTAGTCCATGAGAAGAAGCAAGGGGGAATAGGGATATGTGTAGACTTGAGGAAGTTGAATGATGTCTATCTGCATGATCCCTTCCCTACCCCATTTATAGATGAAGTATTGGAGAATGTAAGAGGACAAGGATCCTACTCATTTACTGATGGGTTTTCATGATATGACCAGATCAGTATCGACATAAGACTACATTTTCCACAGAATGGAGTCATATTAGTACATGGTGATGCCTTTTGGATTGAAGAATGCACCTACTATATTTTCAAGAGTAGTAGTAGATGCCTTTAAATATTTTATACATAAGTTTTTGGAAGTTTATTTGGATGATTGGGAAATATTTAGTTTATTGAAGGATCACGTTGAAGTATTAATATTGATGTTAGACATGTGTAGATAGTGTCAGATTTAATTGAACATCAAGAAATACATTTTCAACACACCTTTTGGGATTTTTTGGGGGCATGTGGTGTGTAAACATGGTTTGTTTGTTGATCCTGTGAAGATTGTTGTCATTGTTATTTTTCCACCACCTAAGTCAGTGCACCAGTTAAAATATACACTTGGTCATACAGGTTACTATCGGAAGTTAATAAGGGGATATGCACAGATTATTGCGCCTATGGAAAAATTTTTGAATAAGGATATCAAATTTCAGTGGAATGATGAATGTCAATAGAGCTTAGACATCTTGAAGGCGAAGATGGTGACTATGCCAATTTTGGTGTTTCCAGATTGGTCAAAGGAATTTCATGTGCATGTGGATGCATCTTCAATAACACTTTGAGTATTACTAACACACCTAGGAGAAGGTGATATTCAAGGATGATTTTAAGGATGGAAATTTATTTTAAAATGTAGAAACCTTGGCGAATCTTGTGAATCCTTCATATGCAAACTATAAAATGTTTGGCGATATTTTTGTAAAAATATTCAATTTTATAAGGATTTAATATAGTTTGTATAAAATTTTGGCGATTTTTAAGGTAAAATAATTTCATCCTATAGAATTTGGGCGAATCATTTTTAGAATAGCGAATATTTTTTTGGGAAAAAACTTGGAAAATTATCCCATGAGCAAAATTTGGCCCCTAAAATCATCCCTAGTGATATTGATCACCCAATAACATTTACAAGGAGGAAGATGTTAGATTTAGAACATAATTACAATGCAACTGAAAGAGAAGGTTAGCTATGGTATATGAATTGTAGAAGTTCATATATTATTTGTTAGGCCAACACTTTGAGATGTTTACATATTACTCTGCTCTTAGATATTTGGTTAACAATCCAATTTTGGGGGGAAGAATATGCAGATGGTTGTTGTTATTTCAGAAGTTTGATTTTGAAGTTGTGGTGAAACTTGGAAGATTGAATGCAGGGCCAAATCATATATCTAGGATAACTAATGAAGAGGAACGAAGCAACTTGGAGGACAACTTTCTTGATGCACAACTCTTTTCAGTGCATATTGTTGTTGAATATTTTGTTGACATTATTGAATTTTTAAGTACATGATTTTCCCCAAAGGAATTTAAGATTGCGCAAAAGAAGAATTTGGTAGTTAGAGTTGAGTACCAACTGATTGTAGGTCACTTATATAAATTAGGAGAAGATAATATTCTAAGGAGATGTGTCATGGAGCATGAACGTCCTATCATTCTGGAAGAAGCACATGAAGGAATAATTGGAGGAAATTATGCAAGAAATGATACTTCACATAAGATATTGCACGCATGATTATGGTGGCCAACAGTTCACAAGGATGCAAAGGAGTATTGCCAGAATTATGATGTCCGTCAGAGGATTGGAAAGCCATCAAGGAGGGATGAGATGCCATTAATACCTTGGGTAACTTTGAAGGTGTTCAATAAGTGCACAATAGACTTTGTAGGACCAATTAATCCACCAACTAGAAGATCATGAGCAAGGTATATCATTATTGCGACAGAATATTTAACCATATGGGATGAGGCAACAACAGTAAAATATTGGAGTACAGAGACTACAACACGCTTTATGTTTGAACAAGTAGTCACAAGATTTGGATTCCCGAGAATTCTGATGAGTAATCAGGGGATTCATTTTATTAATAATACCATTCAGGCCATGCTTGAAGAATTTGAGATACATAGTCATAAGAGTACTCCATATCATCCTTAGGATAATGGAATAATGGAATCATTTAACAAGATATTGGAGAATTCCTTAACAAATATTTGTAATGTAAATAGGGATGAATGGGATTTGAAGGTACCAACAATATTATGGGCTTATAGAAATACATGCAAGAATCTTACAGGGAAAACACCTTTCAGATTGGTGTATGGACAGGAAACAATAGTCATTTTGGAGTATTTGATACCTAGTATGCACATTGCAACAATTACAGTCATGAGATAAATAGGTGCAACTCAAGAAATATTATCTCAACTCATGGAACTTGAAGAAGACATGATTATAGATGGTTTCCATCAAGAAGTACAAAAAGTAAAGGACAAAGCTTGGCATGATAGGCATATCAAGAAGAAGAACTTTAAGGAAGGAGATCTGGTTCTCCTCTATGACAATAATTATTTGCAGCACCCAGGGAAGTTCAAAATGCATTGGATAGGGCCATATGAGATAAAGTTTGTCATAGATGGAGGTGTTGTGCAGTTGCAAGATCTAGCAGGCAAGGAGATTCAAGGTTTGGAGAATGGTATTCGACTGAAACTATATAGGGACATTCGACCAACTAACCCTCAGTAGATGCCACACTGAAGATTAAGTTGTACATATTTTATATAGTAGAAGTTAAAAGAAGAAAAAGAGAAGAAAAAAGTGGGAAAATGAGAAAAATAAAAAAAGAAGTAGGTAGATGGATAAGTGGTAGATAGACAGTTGGAAGATACAGCGCGCAACAGAAGCTAGAAAGTGGAATGGCATAACATGAATATATTGCACATCAAAAAAAGGTGACAAGATAGAAAAGACAACACACATCAGACAATAAATTGGTGCGATGGAATTCAAGATACTGTGTGCTAGACAAATTTGACAGAATGAAATCATAGCGCAATGGGAAAAGAAAGAAGTCAGAAAAAGAAACATCGATGACTGGAAAAGTAAGGCACATTTATGACAAAGTTTATAAAAGGGGAAAAGTATAAAAAGGCAAACACTTAATGTGATTTTTGGCAAATAGGAGCAAAGGAGAGAACATGTTACGATTGTGTGAGAAGTTGTGAAGAGTCTAACCTAGATTTACAGAGAGATTTACCCGAGCTAGAATGATGACACCACAGATGTTAGGAGCACCCAATCAGTTCACAAGAAGGACAAGAAGTGCCAACAAAGCGACAGAGGATGAGACCAAAGTGGTAGATGTAGATGAGATCTTATCTCCAGAGAGTGAGTTAGTTAGTCCGACACTTTTCAAGGAGAAGAACCCACAGGAAGAAGAAACAAAGGTAAACCAAGTGGAAGAAGGCCAAAACCCTAGCGCAAAAGGAAACCCTATCTTAGAAAAAACAGGCACAACGCACACACAGGGAGAACAAAATGAAGAAGATGATGAGGAGAAAAAATCCAATGAACCTAAGGCAACACATAACCCTAGGGCAGAACAACCCCCAGAGGTTGAGGATTTGACAAATAAATAGGACAATGACACAGATCAGGACACGACGAAAGAAATAGAGAATGAGACAACAATTCCACCAAAGAAGAAAACAAAGCCAGCAGTAACATTAGTGCACACATAGAAGTAGGTTATGTTGTCATTTCCCCAAATTCCAGAGTCAGTAATAGTTGTAGAGGACATGTTGGGGTTTGTTCCCAAACTAAAGTATGTAGATCACGACATCATATAGGTGGCTAAGTTTCTTGAGCTTGCACCATAAATTTACATGGAGAGAAAAGGGATAACTTCGTTAGGATATTCGATATTATAACCCAACTATTGGATTATAGGGATTTATAACACTAGAATTATGAATTTGTTGGATATCCCACACTTTGACAGGGGGAAGGATTTCAATGCATGCATGAAGCAACTAATGATGAGAGTACATGGAGGATTTTTGTGGATGGACAGTCATGTCCCATTTGATGTAGACCTAATTGTAAATATTACAGGGCTTTCAACAGATGGGGTGAATCCTGAACAATACTTAGATGATAAGACGAAGGAAAATGCAATCACAGAGGAACTAAAAGCTCAATTTGGAACTAACAGGGGAAGCAAAGGCATGATTATAAAAAACATAAATGAACCAACCACACGATTCATGAAAAATTTGATGGCTTGCAAGATACTAAGAAAATGTCACAAGGAAGAGGCACCAGCAGGAGTGGTCACAGCCACCATGCAGTGCGCAAAGGGGACAATACTTAGTTGGGAACCCTACTTGTTGAACCTATTTGTGGAGGATTGCAGAGATGCACAAGATCTTGAGACAGAGTTCCATTATTCTTGGTTGCTCATTTTGATAGCCTTAGTGACATGGGCACAACCGAAATACTCAACTTTCTGTGACAAGAGAGGAAAGTGTCGTGCATCAAGGTATATAACCCTGCGACACAATGCATACCCTAAATAGAGGAAAGCTAATGCCATCATTTTTGGCATGTATTTTGAGGATATGCGGGAAAATATAACAGACACTTAGAGGATCTCACGAGAAGTGGTGAAGGAGAATGAAGGGATAGAAAATTTCAAAACATATCGAAACAACATGTGGATACAAGCATGGAGAAACCCCAAGAAGAAATGGTTGAAGATGCAGTACTATATCACAAAAGAAGAAGTACAATGGGTGATAGGGTAATGGCTAGATCAGTGGAAGGTACCGGTGGTTGAAAATAAAGGAACAAAGGGTAAGGAACAAGAAAGAACTACACAATCAAGTAGTCCAACAACATATACCAGAAAAACATCAGAGCTCAATCAACCAACAAAAATTAGGGCGATAGTAAAGAAGCAGAGGAAGAATGAAACAATACCTAGGGCCTTAGTACTAGAAACTGAGCACGCAGAAGGAACAACCGGGGAAAATTAGAAAAATGATAACATACCTAGAAAAGAGACATGAAGTGGAGACCTACCAAAGGTGAAGAACCCCACACAGACAAAGACAACACCAAAGAGAAGATCAACAACAAAGATAGGAGGAAGGCGCAAAAAGATGAAGGTGCAAAAGGAGACCCCTCAACTTATAATAAATGAAGATGATGTAGAATTGGTGGCAGAAAAAAACAATGGGAAGTGAGACTTTCCAAATTAACCAAGGTATGCTACAAATAAATGAGGACACAATGCCGAAACCTTTAAAGGATATAGAGCAGTTGGTCTTGGTGTTGTCCAAGATTCCAACCAAGGAATTATACAAGCTTCAGATTAGTGTGGTGCATGAAGTTCAATCAATGGACAGAACATATGCGAAGAACTTAGAGATAGCCAGGGAGGTAAAGGAGATACTGCAAATAACCCTCTACCAAGTGCAGCATGAGAGGGACAAAGAAAAACAATACGTGAAGAAAGTAGAACAAAGGCTTGAGTAAGTCTTTAAGACTATTCCAGACAACGCACAAGCAGAAGACTTAAGAACAAAAGAGAAGATCCAAAAGATATTGTAGGATATGGAAAGTTATGAATAATAAATCATAGACGTGGAAGAGAAGTTAATCCCTAGCACTCCACCAAATATCAAAGCATAAAGGGAACAACAGGCCGTAGAATACACATAAAACATTGAAGGGGAGATTAACAGAATGGAAAAACTGTACAAAAGTAAAATGCAGATGCGGAAAAAATTGCAAGAAGATGAAAATATTCAATAATTAGACCAAAAGGAGGGCAACATAAACATTGCAGTACAAGACTTGAAGCATAGAAAAAAAAATATGGCTATATCAGATAGGATGAAGAGTGTGTAGGAGATGCAGAACCTATAGACAGAGTTGAATTCAATCCAGATGGAAAAACATTTAAGACAAGCTCAGTTGGAGCCATTGTAGGAAGGGGCAGAAACAATTATTACAGAGTTGGATGAAGCAAAGGGTAGGATAGAGCAGCTACACTTGGAGAGTGTAGAAGTGTTGAAGGAGCACATAACAACGCAGTTGGTAGAAAATATTGCAAAAAGGAGTGTGCATAAACAAGCACAAGCTCAAGAGTTGACAAGAATATTTCATACACTGAAGAAGTCGGTACAAGAGGAAAACACTGCCTGAGTGGCTCGGGACGAGCCACAGGAAAGTGTTGGGGGGCTTGTTAGAGAAGGCTATTTTGGGAGAAAAGTTTGAGGAATAAGGAAGAGTGCAGCAATTGAGGAATGCAACTAAGGAATGGACTAAATAACCAGCGTGCACTGGACAGTAAGGAAAAGCAGCACAAAGTCAAAGACAAAAAAAGGACAGCGTGATGAGGAAACGGTTGGATTGGAGACCAACCGTGCACAGGAGGTTGTAAAGTGGACAAACCTAATTCACTAGGGTTAGGGTTTTGGTAATCAATGTAATGGTTTTAACCGACTTTTTGTAGTCTTGCAGACATTTGGGTCCTGCAGTCACCCATAATCCATCTCGGGTGAGACTTTGATATGCACTCTATGCATTGTGTAGCCTTCTGGTCTCCAGAAGGGCTGATGGTTTGTAGGGTTTTTTTGGAAACCTAAAGGTAGAACCTGGATCAGCCCAAGAATGAAACACAAGAACCTTAGTTTTATGTCAAATGCCAAGCATGTTCACGCAATGGTCAATGAAGGGATTTAAAGATCCAATGATTGATAAAATCCAAAATTGATGGCTTAGGTTCATAGCAGCCACCTCCATGTGCTCGACATTTAATGAAGGGAGGGTGGTGTGAAGCTTAAACATGGTTTTAGATTTATTGACGTGGAGGTAGCATATGTATTGTGCCCCCCTCCCCCATCGGTGGTTTTCAAAATCACGAAGGACCCCCCCTCGCAATTTTTGTGGCTCGTCAATCCAAAAAACACATCTCATTGAATGGTCAGCAGTGGATACTCTCCATACGTTGTCATCGATAATTTGGCAACTTTGTAGCACTTTGATTCTCGAAGGAGTGCATCAATTTTGATGTTGGTAACATTGTAATAGTCACCAGAGGTCACAACCGTGGGTGTGTTGGAGTCATTCAACACAGAGAAAATCATCAAGGATTCTGAAGGATCTTGAGGTGGGACATATACTATGCACATTTGTTGGTGCATATCCAAGAATTTTTCTTTTCACAACACCTTCAATATTTGTGAGAACAATGAGATAAGTTGTGTTGCCGAGTGCACTATGATACTTTTCATTTTCCCCCACACATTGAAGCAATGGGAGAATTATTGGTGGAGAGGATGAGCTAATATGGACCATACATAGCCTTGCATTTACGCTATGAGAAAGACATGTTGAATTTCAATATATGTACATGTGGCTTAACGACTACTGAATCCAATGAACTAACGGTAATAAGGGAGAGCACCCCTTACTGGAAGGTCAAAAAGATAAATTCCATATAAAAAAGGGCTAAGGGACTATGTCCACTTACTCCAAAAAGAGGTTGGAATTTTCCATGGGTCTCTTGGTTATCCACCAAGCACCCCAATATATATTTCTTCTGGAGAAATATATGGTAGATATCAGAGCATGATTGAGCTTGCATCCCAGTTTCCAACATTGATAAGAAAACTTCATTTTTAAAAAAGGTTAAATTGGAGTGCAAAGAAGTAGAAAATTAAGTTGGACAAGGGAATCAACCACTCCACATTTATCTAGATTGTCGCAAAATTCTCAGAAGGTGCTTTATTCTACTTTAGCTTGATTTATTTGGACATCAGGATATTATTCATGTTCAAGTTGTGCTATTAATAAATGGCCACTTTCAAGTTTATTGGAATATATGTTTGTGCCCACCTATTCGTCCATTTCTAGGTCAAATGAATATTCATGGATAGTGCCTCAAAGTTGTGCATCTTTTCATATTTTCACTCCCCTAGACTTGACAATTGGATGGTATGAATGAATGGTCGGGTTATTAAAGTTATGGAAGCTTTCACCAAGCCAGAGTGTTCTATTGCTAAATATGATGGCAACCAACTACAAAGTCTTTCATATGTCCAAGTGCCACTAATTGAGAAATGACTACGAGAGAAGTTTGATATGGCAATAAAGGAATAGTACAGTGTAATAAAAATGGATGAAATTAATTTGTGTATGGATGAGCTTAAGGCACCATGGGTTCACTCAAATATTGTGTCATAGTGGGTTACATATTACTTTGATAGGAACAATGTTGAAAGATATTTGCTTGCAAAGTTACTTATATACCTCTGTAACATAAATCCAATTTGCTAAGTCATAAGCAACTCTTAACGAGACTGGAGATCTCATTATCTTATTTTTTTTTTGTGATTATTAGTAAACTTGTTGTAGCATAAATCCTTTCTCTTGCTAAATCTGCAAGGATTATAAAGGATGCAGAGTATTGGGAACCAAGGTTTTTATAGCACATTAGTTGATGGGGTTCCTTCAAACAATTTAAGATAGTTGAGATTGGTGAAATTGTTCATGACAATTTACAGATGGGAATATGACCACCATTCAGGCCTTGAAAGTTCTCATTTCGCCGAGTAGTAATTTCAGTATTTTCCCTCCAATGGATGTTGATTTTTATGGGATTGTATACATGTTTTTGTGTTGCCATTTTTGTAATCTCGAGTAGAATTTTATTAATTTGTAAGTTTAGACCAACAAATTATTAATTCTTAGATGGATAGATTTGGATCAATGTTTATCATGCTCACTCAAGATACTTTAATATCAACTATTCTTCTTCTCAGCATGCCAATGCTTAATGAAATAACTATGCATAAGCTATAAATGTGGGAATTTTTAGTTGTTCCTAAACTTGCAATTGTTAGATTTTCACATGGACCATATTAGACAGATTGTCAACTTTTGAAATGTTCTTACCTCCTAATTATAAATCATCACAAACAATTGTATACAATTCAATGTAGTCAAATCGACAAGGTATAAAGGTTCATTTACTCCCACTAGAATTGTAATTTACAACTAATGGAGTACACTAGCTAAAAAACACTTGGAAACCGAAGTGGCAACAATAGGGTTGTAACACACCCAAAACCCTAAGTACCCTTTTAATGGATGGGGAGGTAAACTATTTATTTCTCATAATCATCTCAATATCTCTCCTCGAGGGCACAATTATCTTTTTCTCGTCAAGAGCTTTCCAATGACTATGACCATGCTCCAAATCAAGCCCTGGATCAAAAGTCATGGCCCCTTAAAGTTTTTGGGTCCTTAATCACTGTATCCACCTCATTCCCACATGGCATCCATGTGAATACTTCCATATGTGGCATATTCCACCTAGCCATTGAATCCTTGATCTATCCATTTCTCAAAATCAATGGTTGGGATACATTAGATTTCTCAAGTTGCATAACACTTAATGTCTGGCCTGCTTTTGTTTCTTCCTTGGATCCTTGTGGGACCCAAAAATATCGACGACTGAGATCACATATGGCCATTATGTCAATTGACGAATGATAGCACATCCAACCATTACGTCGATTGACGACCCAAATCGACTTTCACAGTCACTCCATCGGAGCTCACCCACCCACGCTAACTCAAGCACTTCGATAGGCCAACTGTGAACGACAGTCATGATCTTCCCATAACCCTTAGCTCTGAAGGGTAAGATCATGCCACATTTCTTAGGATTTTAACACTGATAGGGTCCACGGTCATATTTCTCTAAGCAATCACAAGCAGCCATGTGACCTTCTCTGGACATGCTGG
>ML778057.1:2585152-2644161 GCA_009831015.1 Picea engelmannii | reverse complement strand
GTGCTAGAGAAACTAGGGAGTTGGTGCTTCCTTCTAGTTGGTGCTAGAGAAACTAGGGAGTTGGTGCTAGAGAAACCAGGGGGTTGGTGATTCCTTCTAGTGGGTGCTAGAGAAAATAGAGAGTTGGTGCTCTCAGCAAGTTGCAGCTTGCAAAACCAAAGGTTATAGCCTCACAATGAGTTGGTGCTCATATGTATGATAATGTGAAGAATGTAGATAATACTTATCATATAAAGAAAAAGAGCTTTTTACCCTGTATGGGTTTCCTAGGTAATTATCTATCTCTGTCTTTCTCATATATGTGACTGATGTTGAATGTGCCTTTGTTTATTTCTCTGCATTATTGTGATCATCATTGAGTGCTTTGTAAAGATTTTAAAAGAAGCATAATTGTTTAAGCACGGTAACAACTGATTCACCCCCCCCCCCTCTCAGTTGTCCAACAAAGGAGTCTTCAGAGGAGGAGGTCTTGGAGGAGGTAGATTACCAGTAACATATTACAATTGTAAGAAACTTGGATATTATGCAAGAGATTGTCCACAACCACCTATGATATGTATGTATTTTCGTGCAACAAATCATGATACAAAAGAGTGTCTGATATTGTTGATAAAGATACATGAAAAGAGGAATCAGAACAATCAGTATGCCCAATGGATTGTTTATAAAGATACATGAAAAGAGGAATCATAACAATCAGTATGCCCAATGGATTGTTGTGGAAACCAGAGAAGATGATGGGAAGAAGATCCATATAGTTACAGGAGGAGGAGCCAAGACAGGAGTAGATGCAGTAAAGCATAATCAGGACTAGCACTAGTGGGTCAGAAAGAACACAACACCTAAACAACATAAATTTAATGCACAAAAAGAAAAAGAGACATTCAAGGAGGCTAGACAAGAGATTTGGAAGGAGAATATTGTTTCTACTTCAGGAACAAAGCCAGTAGATGATGTACCAGTTTATGAAATGCCTCACTTGTTTGATCAGACCAGCAAGGAGCAACCTTCAGAAAAGGTCAATAATTTAAGAAAGTTCTTAGTATCTTTTGTGAAGTTATTAAATGATAATTCATCTCTGAAAGTGATACAAAATCTATTAAAAAAGTGTAATTATCAAGAAGAAGGGATAAAGAGAGTAAATCATGTCCATAGGAAGAGAAGAACAAATAGGGAGTTTAGATTGAATGCAAACATTGGAGATCTCAATATGGGTGACATAATACTATATTTAGGGTTTGAAGTAAATGTTTTTCCTAAGAAGACATTGGAAGCCATGGGGGAACCTACACTGGGTCATCCACCTATTCAATTAAAGCTAGCAAATCAACATAGAGTGGTACCAATTGGAAGACTGAAGGGAATACCAATGGAATTGGATGGTGTGTGCACTATGGTAGACTTTGAAGTCATTGATATACTAGTGGATAACACTGCACCTTATCCAGCATTGTTGGGACTATATTGGGCATTTGAGAATCATGATTTTATCAATTTGAAGACTAGGAAGATGATTTTTGAATCAGGATAATATTAAAGTTATAACACCCTTAGATCCTTCAGAAGGTGGAAGATATGTTGAACCTATGACATAAAACTTTATTACAGAAGATATAAATTAGTTGTATAGAACTACTAAACGAGAGGAATATTACATTAACCCAACAATAGATGGAATGCTTAGTTGGAGAAGCATTAGTTCTTGTGCTTCAGACTCTGACACAAGGCTAGAGAACCGACAACAACGATTACACTAGATTTCTACCGGAAGATGTGCAAGAATGATGCACACACTAATATGGGTTGGCACAGAGGTAAGAGAACCTCCTACTTTTTATGGTCAAAATGATTTAGAAGAATTTTTAAGCAAGTTTGAGATAGAAGTTTTGGAGAATAAAAAATTACTAGAATTAGACATTTCCTTCAAAGAAACACCTGCCCATTTGATCCGGGATCTTTTCGCCAGGTGACTTATTAAAAAATTGCATAAAATGAGCATAAACAAAAGTACACCATAAAGAAGGAAAATATCAAAAGGAAAGAGATATAAGCATTCAATAAGAACACAAAAACTTGATAACGGAGTTCGCCCCTGGTAGACCATGTCTTTGGGTCCTTCTCTGAAATGGGTAGGTCTTTTTATTAACTCCACAAAAGAATTGGGCAAAATACATAAGTATACCTTATTCTGGAGTTAAGCTACATAATATTTGCTCAGATAAGAAAACTAACATCACCACTGCGTTCGTGGCGTCGAATTACCTAAAAATGATTGTCTCCACGCCTCGATTCGAGTCTAGAACTTTCATGCCCAAAAGACACCTCTGCCTTGGTTTTCATGCCCTGCCTCTGCAATAAATCACTGAGAAAAATATCGACATGTGTGCCAAAATCCGTACAAGAATTCGTATGGGCGCGCTTGGTTCTCCTCTATCCCCAACGCTAACCGAGCCCCCTTTAAATAATATAATCCGAGCAATTAAGCAATAAAGAGGTAGTTGGAGGAGTGGTTAGCGGAGGCTAAGTTTAGAGCGTATGTTGGCAGAGGTCTTGAGATTGAATCCCGTGGACTCTGATTTTTAATACACAGTTGCAACCAAATTTGGTGTGCCCTGGTAAATCTGGCAGGCGGTTGCTAAAACGACGGAATGGCTACCAAATATGGAGGACGGTTGTTTGGTGGAATATGCCATATGTGGCAGATATGTTGTGATCACATGGTTAACATAGAACCAAGGGTTGGGCCGAAGGCCGAACCCTTTTCTTCCCCCATACGAAACATTAGTAAACTTGAATGATATTTTCACCATGTTATATACAAGAACCATAGAGTGGAAGGTTGGCTAGCACAAAGTTGTAAGGTTTGTTGGGCTAAGAGGTTAGGAGTTCGACTCTTGTCGGCTCCAATATTTTTTAATGAACTAGATTGTAAGAGGCCAATGGGGGGTTGCCACATGGCAACCTCTCATTAGTTGTCCTTTGCCACCTGTCAACTAGAGAATGGAACATTGAATCTGCCACATGGACCTATAAGAACCTTCCATGTATACATGGAACCTTGTACCACATCTCCTTGTACACACGTGCCATGTGTCACCCTTGCAGTGGTGACACGTGTCACCTTGACCTTTTAACTTTTTGACCAAGTTTGACCGCTTATAAATTTTGATTGTTAATTCCATTTGATGAGCCGTTTGCACCATTAGAAATCTTGCGACACGCTCTTCGCGATCATGCCATTTTCACTAAATTTTGGGAACTTTGAATTTTTTTCCCTTTCTCTATTTGTTGAAGTCATTTTGAGCACCCTGAGTTGCCTCTGCATGTTCTAAGTTGTTCTTAGCCTTCTATGGATCCTTTTTGGATCATGCCTTCCCACTGAGATATTTTTGGACCACCAAAAGCTTTCATCAATCAACTGGTAAGTGAGGGAAGAGTCCCCTCACTTTGTCCTTCTCAATCCACTTTGCTTTGCTTGGATGTGTGCCCTTTAAGCCTACTCGAAGATAATAAACATCACCTTTGTGTGAATTCCTCGTCCTTTTGTCCAGGATGATATCTTCTTGTAACTCATCCAAGTACTTAGGTGCAAACTCATCAACTAAAGGTATTGAAACTTCCTCATCCTGATCCATGATCATGGGAAGCTCAAAAAGTTTCAAGTTCTCTACGTTCACAATTGAATAAATCTACATATAAGGTGGAAGATCTAAACAAAAAGCAGTAGTGACACTTTTCTCCAAGATAGTGAAGGGTCCATATCAGATAGGCTTGAGTTTCTTACCTTCACCCTTCAATCATTCCTTGTTGATATGAATCCATACCCGGTCTCCAACCTGGAACTGATGATCAACCCTCTGCTTGTTGTGTCGAGCTTTATACTTTGCTTGAATCTTCTCCAACTGTTCCCTGACTGCCTGGTGTATCTTTTGAATCCTCTGGATGAACTTGCGGGCTCTTCCTTCTGTTCATTCTTCATTCACATCGACATCTCTCCCATACATCAAGTCCAAAGGAACCTTTGGTAGGTACCCAAAACACGTCTCAAAAGGTGAAATCTGAGTGGATGAATGTAAAGCTTGGTTATAAGTATGTTGTACATAGGGTATCTGTTCATCCCACAACTTAGGATGCTTATTGTAGTAGCCTCGAAGAAAAAGTACCACTGTTCTGTTTACCACCTCTGTTTGTTCATCGGTCTATGGATGAAAATCAATGCTCCTCTTCAATTTGGTGTCCATCATTCTCCACGAGCTAGTCCAAAACCCCCCAAGGAATTGAGTATCTCGATCCGAGACAATGGATGTGGGTAACCCAAAATGAATCCAAACATACTGAAAGAAGAGATTAGCAGTTTTCTCAATAGTGATCTTCTTTTTACATGGCATCAAGATGTACATCTTGTTGAACGTATCCACTACGACATACAAATAGTCATGACCCCCTTTGGTCATTGGTAAACCCCCTACAAAATCCATGGAAATGCTTTCCAATGGATGGGATGGAACAAGAAGTGGTGAGTATAGCCCCAATTTTCTATTAGTGGGTTTACAAGTAGAACACATCACACACCCCTTTACATATTTAGTTACAATTACTTTCATTTGAGGCCAATAACAAAACCTATGTAAATGAGCCATAGTTTTTCCTACCCAAAAATGCCCATATATAAGAGAACTGTGAGCTTCTCGTATTACATGGACTCTTTCACTTGTAGGAATACATATCTTCCCAAGATTATAGAGTAACTTTCCCTATAGACGATAGTTCTCTACATGTGAACCATGGGTTAGCTTCTCATATACTTCTTTAAAAGATTCATTGATGGCATATTGTTCTACATAGCTATCATGAGATAAAGAAGTATTCTTCAAAATAATAGAAGCAACAAGAGGAGGTCTAGAAAGCATATCGGCTACCTTTTTACTTGTACCCTTCTTGTACTTGATTACCAAATGAAATTGTTGTAAAAAAACCAATCCATCTGTAGTGTCGAGGTTGTTGCAGTTTGGTCTGTGCTTGAAGATACTGTAAGAGCTGGTGATCTGTATGTATAATTGTTTCCTTCCCTAACAAGTAGTGCTTCCATTTCTTTACGCTGTGAACTAATGTATACAACTCTTTATCATATGTAGGATAGATAACAACAACTTGGTTAAAAGTTTCAGAGAGGTAACATATAGGCTTACTATATTGCATCAATATTGCACCCATGGTGTATCTGCTGGCATTTGTCTCGATCTCAAAAGGTTGTTGAAGATTCGATAGTGCTACTAATGGTGCGGTATTGATCTTCTCCTTCAAAATGTCGAAAGATTTTAGTTACTTTCCTTTCCACTGAAAAGTGTTCTTCACATTGGTTAAGGCATGCAAAGGAGTTGCTATAAAGGAGAAGTTGGGAATAAATCTCCTCCAATAATGGACTACACCTAAGAAGCTTCAGACTTCGGCTACACTTTTTGGCTCAGGACAATTTACAATTACTTCAATTTTTGAAGGATCAATCTTCAATTGTCCTTCTCCCATGATATGACCTAAGTATACAAGTGCAGTCTTGCCAAATTCACATTTAGACATTTTTACATACAAAATTTCCCTTTGTAGAGTATCCAACACTTTTTTTACATGCCTTACATGTTCACCCCCAAGTCTCGCTAAAAAAAAGAATGTCGTCTAAATATACAATCACAAAGTCATCAGGAAAGGCCTGAATACATCATTCATCACACACATGAAAGTTGTCGGAGCATTACAAAGCCCAAACGACATAACTAACCACTCAAACAATCCTTGTTTTGTTTTAAAGGCAGTCTTCCATGCATCCTGTTATGTGACCCTGATTTGATGATATCCACTGTGCAAATCCAACTTAGTGAAATAAACATCATTCTTACACTGATCAAGTAAATCATCTATACGAGGAAGAGGGTATCAATTTTCACCATGATTTTATTTAAATCCCGGTAATCGACACACATTCGCCATGTGCCATCTTTCTTTGGCACCATCACGATCGAAGAACCACAAGGAGATGAACTGGGCCTGATGACCCCTTGATCTAATAAGCCATGTACCTGCTTCTTGAACTCTCTCATCTCCACAACTGACATCATGTACATGCCCACATTAGGAAGAGGATAATCATGCTAAAGATGTATCTCATGTTGGATTTCCCTCTTAGGAGGTAATCCATATGGTTCTTGAAAAATATCATCACACTTAGAAACAATATCAATTAATTCCCTTTTATGAGATGGATCACATCATTGGAAAGTGTCGAAAGTCTCGACATCTTTCTCTTTGTCGACCATGAGTACATATCTCTTATTAGTGGTTATGAGTCTTTTCATTTTCCCTATACTAACAAGTGTTGTATTTACCCTCATGTTGTGAGTTCTAACAATATATTCCACTCCCCCTTTAGTAAGGTGGTATTTGTTCTCATGGTGAAAGAATATTGTTTTTCTATCATAAATATAAGGACTTCCCAACACTATGCCACATATATCAAGTGGTACAACATCCAAATCTACTTCATCAATCAACTTTAAAGCAATAGCAAATCTAATCCTACATTGTTCAGTGACATTAAGTTTTGCTTGATCACATACCCAACCAAGAGGATAAGGATTCAGATGTGGTTTCCTTTCAAGATCCATATTCTTGACAAGTGCTTCAGATATTAAGTTTACTTGGGAACCTGGATCAAGTAATGTATCTATCTTAGTATGTTTAGATACAACTCATATATGAAATAATGCATTCCTCTTTTGTTCACCGATATGAGATTCATCATTGGAACTTGAAATAGTATGAAGAGAATATTTACCTTGTACTCCAGCCGTTGTGATCTTTCCTTCATCTCCTGGCAACGGTCTTAGTCTTCCCCTTTCCACCGAAATTTTTTGATTTCTTTTATGGATGTAGTTTCGAATAGTGTTCTTCATCGTGACCACTCTTCTTGCAATGGGTGCAATTTAGTTTTCCTCCTTCTCTCATCACTGTAGCAGTCTTCTTGTCCTTCCTTTTAAACTTCTTGAAAGTCTTTTGTGGGAAATTGGAAGGTTTCTTCGTGGGATATTCTTGAACATGTTTCCCCTTATTCTTAAGGTGAGTGGTTGCACACAAACTTCGTCAAGACTAATGGGTTTAAACAAGAGAAAAGTGTGATGAATATAACTGTGAAGTGCGCCAATATACTTCATTAAAGTTTCATAAGAATCCAAAGGAATATTCAATGCTAGGGATTTATTCCTAAATTCTTCTGTGAAACTTTGTATAGTCTGACCTTTACTCTGTCTCAAAGTTTTCCATTCCATCATTGCTTTATGTAAATACCCTAATGGATGAAATTGCTTCCTTATCTCTATTTAAAATTACACCCACGAGGAAAGACGATTACCACACTTACTTATGTCCTGTAGCTTGTTCTCCCACCATACGAGAGCGGTACCTTCCAACCGAAGAGAAGCCAGTTGCACTTTAACTTCCTCTTCATCAATATGTTGAACACAACAATATACTTCAACCTGTCGGATCCAATTATCTAGTTTTTCATGATTATCATCTCCATTAAACATAGGTAAAGGAAACTTTACATCAAGCTTTAATAATGGTTTCTTAAAAGAGGTTGTATGGATAGAATGATGAGAGTGATGAGAATGCTCAGAGGAAGAAGAACTAGAACTTGAAGGCGAAGATGGAGGATCTCCTCCAGCCCCTTGGTTTACTAAAGAATCATCATCTACATGTGATTCATTTTTCTTCCCTTTCTTCTTCATCCTCTTCTCGTAATCTCCATACATTCGTTCGACCATTTCTGACATGCGATAAAAGACCATGTGAATTTTTTTCTAATGTTCATCATGCTTGTCCTCTTTTTCCATATTCCTTCGAGATGCACAAACAAACTTTGGGATTGAAAGTATTAAGAGTTCATTCACCAACAATTCAAGTCAAAGATGACTGCTCTGATACCAACATGATCCAAGATCTTTTCGTCAGGTGACTTATTAAAGAATTGCATAAAATGAGCATAAACAAAAGTACACCATAAAGAAGGAAAAACTCAAAAGGAAAGAGACATAAGCATGCAATATGAACACAAAAACTTGATAATGGAGTTCTTCCCCAGTGGAATACGTCTCCGGGTCCTACTCTCAAATGGGTAGGTATTTTTATTAACTCCACAAAATAATTGGGCAAAATACATAAGTATATCTCATTCTGGAGTTATTCTACAAAATATTTGCTCAGATCAGAAAACTAACATCACCATTGTGTTTGTGGCGTCGAATTACCTAAAAATGAATGTCTCCACGCCTCGATCCGAGTCTGGCACTTTCAGGCCCAAAAGACACCTCTACCTTGGTTTCTATTCCTTGCCTCTGCAATAAATGACTGAGAAAAATCTCAAAATGCGTGTCAAAATCCATACGAGCGTGCTTGGTTTTCCTATGTCCCCAACATTGATCGAGCCCCCTTTAAATAATATAATCTGGGCAGTTAAGCAATAAAGAGGTAGTTGGCGGAGTGGTTGGTGGAGGCTAAGTTTAGAGCGTAGGTTGGCAGAGGTCCCGGGATCGAATCCCATGGACTCCACTTTTTAATACACAATTGAAACCAAATTTGGCGTGCCCTACTAAATCTGGCAGGCGGTTGTTAAAACAACGAAATGGATACCAAATATGGCAGATGGTTGTTTGGCGGAATATGCCATATGTGGAGGATATGTTATGGTCGCATGGTTAACATAGAACCAAGGGTTGGGCCGAAGGCCTAGCTCTTTTCTTCTCCCATACGAAACATTAGTAAACTTAAATGATATTTTCGCCATCTTATAAACAAGAACCATAGAGTGGAAGGTTGGTGAGCGTGAAGTTGTAAGGTCTATTGGGCTAAGAGGTTAGGAGTTTGACTCTTGTCGGCTCCAATATTTTTTAATGAACTAGACAGTAAGAGGTCAATGGGGGGTTGCCATGTGGCAACCTCCCATTGGTTGTCCTCTGCCATGTGTCAACCAGAGAATGGAACACTGAAGTTTCCACGTGGACCTATAAGAACCTGCCACGTATACCTAGAACTTTGTACCACATCTCCTTGTATGGATGTACCATGTGTCATCCTTGCAGTGGTGACATGTGTCACCTTGACCTTTTGACTTTTTGACCAAGTTTGACTTGAACTTTTACCGCTTATAACTTTTTATCCATAACTCTGTTTGACGATCCATTTGTGTCGTTATAAATCTTGTGGCGCGCTCTTCGCGATCATGCCATTTTCATTAAATTTTGGGAACTTTGAATTTTTTCCCTTTCTCTATCTGTTGAATCCATTCTGAGCATCCTGAGTTCCTCTGCACGTTCTTATTTTTTCTTAGCCTTCTCTGGATCCTTTTTGGATCACTGTTGGTGAGGTACTCATAAGGAAAATATCAATGATCGGTATCAATGCAAAAGGTTATTGTGCATTAGATTTGGCGCAGTGCAACATAATAAATATTTGGAGAAGTATGATGGAATGGGACAACCCAGAGAACATATATATAGATTCATAGTCCAATGGATATTGGTACCACCAGAAGAATGGACACATCACTTCATTCATACACTAGAAGGCATACCAAGGAGTTGGTATATAGAATTGAATTTGCGTAGAGAAAATGCAAATTGGGAGGATATGCAGCATAAATTTGTCATTACATTTTCATTTGAACTTGAGAACCCAAGGATGGATATAGCACTGAAGATGGTAAGAGATATGACCTTTGAAGAATCTAAATTTGAAATTGTAACAACTTATGAGAACCAAAACTGAGACACTGCCAGACAATTGTTACACTGTTATCACGTCACAAAAGATGACTCAACAGAATAAAACATGCATGATATCAAGATAAAAAAAGTTGAAGGGGAAAGAGAAGTAGAAGGTCCATAGTTACAGTCATAATATTTTGATGCACCATTGAGGATAAAGAAATTCAACATTGGAACAAAAGAGAAGCCAAATATTGCAAGTATTGGTGACTATTGGGATAACCAGGCAGCAGAAAAAATAACATAAATAATGCATGAGTATAGTGACATGTTTCTAGCAACATTTTTAGAGATGAAAGGGGTAGCAAGACAACTTGGAGAGATGAATATCCCTTTACGAGCAGTTTCCAGACCAATAAGAAAGATACCCTACAGGTTGAATCCAATGTATAATAGAACGTGAAGGCAGAGATTGATAAGATGTTAAAGGTTGGTATAATAGAACTTGTTGAAGAATCATAATGGATTAGCCATATGGTAGTCCATGAGAAGAAGCAAGGGGGAATAGGGATATGTGTAGACTTGAGGAAGTTGAATGATGTCTATCTGCATGATCCCTTCCCTACCCCATTTATAGATGAAGTATTGGAGAATGTAAGAGGACAAGGATCCTACTCATTTACTGATGGGTTTTCATGATATGACCAGATCAGTATCGACATAAGACTACATTTTCCACAGAATGGAGTCATATTAGTACATGGTGATGCCTTTTGGATTGAAGAATGCACCTACTATATTTTCAAGAGTAGTAGTAGATGCCTTTAAATATTTTATACATAAGTTTTTGGAAGTTTATTTGGATGATTGGGAAATATTTAGTTTATTGAAGGATCACGTTGAAGTATTAATATTGATGTTAGACATGTGTAGATAGTGTCAGATTTAATTGAACATCAAGAAATACATTTTCAACACACCTTTTGGGATTTTTTGGGGGCATGTGGTGTGTAAACATGGTTTGTTTGTTGATCCTGTGAAGATTGTTGTCATTGTTATTTTTCCACCACCTAAGTCAGTGCACCAGTTAAAATATACACTTGGTCATACAGGTTACTATCGGAAGTTAATAAGGGGATATGCACAGATTATTGCGCCTATGGAAAAATTTTTGAATAAGGATATCAAATTTCAGTGGAATGATGAATGTCAATAGAGCTTAGACATCTTGAAGGCGAAGATGGTGACTATGCCAATTTTGGTGTTTCCAGATTGGTCAAAGGAATTTCATGTGCATGTGGATGCATCTTCAATAACACTTTGAGTATTACTAACACACCTAGGAGAAGGTGATATTCAAGGATGATTTTAAGGATGGAAATTTATTTTAAAATGTAGAAACCTTGGCGAATCTTGTGAATCCTTCATATGCAAACTATAAAATGTTTGGCGATATTTTTGTAAAAATATTCAATTTTATAAGGATTTAATATAGTTTGTATAAAATTTTGGCGATTTTTAAGGTAAAATAATTTCATCCTATAGAATTTGGGCGAATCATTTTTAGAATAGCGAATATTTTTTTGGGAAAAAACTTGGAAAATTATCCCATGAGCAAAATTTGGCCCCTAAAATCATCCCTAGTGATATTGATCACCCAATAACATTTACAAGGAGGAAGATGTTAGATTTAGAACATAATTACAATGCAACTGAAAGAGAAGGTTAGCTATGGTATATGAATTGTAGAAGTTCATATATTATTTGTTAGGCCAACACTTTGAGATGTTTACATATTACTCTGCTCTTAGATATTTGGTTAACAATCCAATTTTGGGGGGAAGAATATGCAGATGGTTGTTGTTATTTCAGAAGTTTGATTTTGAAGTTGTGGTGAAACTTGGAAGATTGAATGCAGGGCCAAATCATATATCTAGGATAACTAATGAAGAGGAACGAAGCAACTTGGAGGACAACTTTCTTGATGCACAACTCTTTTCAGTGCATATTGTTGTTGAATATTTTGTTGACATTATTGAATTTTTAAGTACATGATTTTCCCCAAAGGAATTTAAGATTGCGCAAAAGAAGAATTTGGTAGTTAGAGTTGAGTACCAACTGATTGTAGGTCACTTATATAAATTAGGAGAAGATAATATTCTAAGGAGATGTGTCATGGAGCATGAACGTCCTATCATTCTGGAAGAAGCACATGAAGGAATAATTGGAGGAAATTATGCAAGAAATGATACTTCACATAAGATATTGCACGCATGATTATGGTGGCCAACAGTTCACAAGGATGCAAAGGAGTATTGCCAGAATTATGATGTCCGTCAGAGGATTGGAAAGCCATCAAGGAGGGATGAGATGCCATTAATACCTTGGGTAACTTTGAAGGTGTTCAATAAGTGCACAATAGACTTTGTAGGACCAATTAATCCACCAACTAGAAGATCATGAGCAAGGTATATCATTATTGCGACAGAATATTTAACCATATGGGATGAGGCAACAACAGTAAAATATTGGAGTACAGAGACTACAACACGCTTTATGTTTGAACAAGTAGTCACAAGATTTGGATTCCCGAGAATTCTGATGAGTAATCAGGGGATTCATTTTATTAATAATACCATTCAGGCCATGCTTGAAGAATTTGAGATACATAGTCATAAGAGTACTCCATATCATCCTTAGGATAATGGAATAATGGAATCATTTAACAAGATATTGGAGAATTCCTTAACAAATATTTGTAATGTAAATAGGGATGAATGGGATTTGAAGGTACCAACAATATTATGGGCTTATAGAAATACATGCAAGAATCTTACAGGGAAAACACCTTTCAGATTGGTGTATGGACAGGAAACAATAGTCATTTTGGAGTATTTGATACCTAGTATGCACATTGCAACAATTACAGTCATGAGATAAATAGGTGCAACTCAAGAAATATTATCTCAACTCATGGAACTTGAAGAAGACATGATTATAGATGGTTTCCATCAAGAAGTACAAAAAGTAAAGGACAAAGCTTGGCATGATAGGCATATCAAGAAGAAGAACTTTAAGGAAGGAGATCTGGTTCTCCTCTATGACAATAATTATTTGCAGCACCCAGGGAAGTTCAAAATGCATTGGATAGGGCCATATGAGATAAAGTTTGTCATAGATGGAGGTGTTGTGCAGTTGCAAGATCTAGCAGGCAAGGAGATTCAAGGTTTGGAGAATGGTATTCGACTGAAACTATATAGGGACATTCGACCAACTAACCCTCAGTAGATGCCACACTGAAGATTAAGTTGTACATATTTTATATAGTAGAAGTTAAAAGAAGAAAAAGAGAAGAAAAAAGTGGGAAAATGAGAAAAATAAAAAAAGAAGTAGGTAGATGGATAAGTGGTAGATAGACAGTTGGAAGATACAGCGCGCAACAGAAGCTAGAAAGTGGAATGGCATAACATGAATATATTGCACATCAAAAAAAGGTGACAAGATAGAAAAGACAACACACATCAGACAATAAATTGGTGCGATGGAATTCAAGATACTGTGTGCTAGACAAATTTGACAGAATGAAATCATAGCGCAATGGGAAAAGAAAGAAGTCAGAAAAAGAAACATCGATGACTGGAAAAGTAAGGCACATTTATGACAAAGTTTATAAAAGGGGAAAAGTATAAAAAGGCAAACACTTAATGTGATTTTTGGCAAATAGGAGCAAAGGAGAGAACATGTTACGATTGTGTGAGAAGTTGTGAAGAGTCTAACCTAGATTTACAGAGAGATTTACCCGAGCTAGAATGATGACACCACAGATGTTAGGAGCACCCAATCAGTTCACAAGAAGGACAAGAAGTGCCAACAAAGCGACAGAGGATGAGACCAAAGTGGTAGATGTAGATGAGATCTTATCTCCAGAGAGTGAGTTAGTTAGTCCGACACTTTTCAAGGAGAAGAACCCACAGGAAGAAGAAACAAAGGTAAACCAAGTGGAAGAAGGCCAAAACCCTAGCGCAAAAGGAAACCCTATCTTAGAAAAAACAGGCACAACGCACACACAGGGAGAACAAAATGAAGAAGATGATGAGGAGAAAAAATCCAATGAACCTAAGGCAACACATAACCCTAGGGCAGAACAACCCCCAGAGGTTGAGGATTTGACAAATAAATAGGACAATGACACAGATCAGGACACGACGAAAGAAATAGAGAATGAGACAACAATTCCACCAAAGAAGAAAACAAAGCCAGCAGTAACATTAGTGCACACATAGAAGTAGGTTATGTTGTCATTTCCCCAAATTCCAGAGTCAGTAATAGTTGTAGAGGACATGTTGGGGTTTGTTCCCAAACTAAAGTATGTAGATCACGACATCATATAGGTGGCTAAGTTTCTTGAGCTTGCACCATAAATTTACATGGAGAGAAAAGGGATAACTTCGTTAGGATATTCGATATTATAACCCAACTATTGGATTATAGGGATTTATAACACTAGAATTATGAATTTGTTGGATATCCCACACTTTGACAGGGGGAAGGATTTCAATGCATGCATGAAGCAACTAATGATGAGAGTACATGGAGGATTTTTGTGGATGGACAGTCATGTCCCATTTGATGTAGACCTAATTGTAAATATTACAGGGCTTTCAACAGATGGGGTGAATCCTGAACAATACTTAGATGATAAGACGAAGGAAAATGCAATCACAGAGGAACTAAAAGCTCAATTTGGAACTAACAGGGGAAGCAAAGGCATGATTATAAAAAACATAAATGAACCAACCACACGATTCATGAAAAATTTGATGGCTTGCAAGATACTAAGAAAATGTCACAAGGAAGAGGCACCAGCAGGAGTGGTCACAGCCACCATGCAGTGCGCAAAGGGGACAATACTTAGTTGGGAACCCTACTTGTTGAACCTATTTGTGGAGGATTGCAGAGATGCACAAGATCTTGAGACAGAGTTCCATTATTCTTGGTTGCTCATTTTGATAGCCTTAGTGACATGGGCACAACCGAAATACTCAACTTTCTGTGACAAGAGAGGAAAGTGTCGTGCATCAAGGTATATAACCCTGCGACACAATGCATACCCTAAATAGAGGAAAGCTAATGCCATCATTTTTGGCATGTATTTTGAGGATATGCGGGAAAATATAACAGACACTTAGAGGATCTCACGAGAAGTGGTGAAGGAGAATGAAGGGATAGAAAATTTCAAAACATATCGAAACAACATGTGGATACAAGCATGGAGAAACCCCAAGAAGAAATGGTTGAAGATGCAGTACTATATCACAAAAGAAGAAGTACAATGGGTGATAGGGTAATGGCTAGATCAGTGGAAGGTACCGGTGGTTGAAAATAAAGGAACAAAGGGTAAGGAACAAGAAAGAACTACACAATCAAGTAGTCCAACAACATATACCAGAAAAACATCAGAGCTCAATCAACCAACAAAAATTAGGGCGATAGTAAAGAAGCAGAGGAAGAATGAAACAATACCTAGGGCCTTAGTACTAGAAACTGAGCACGCAGAAGGAACAACCGGGGAAAATTAGAAAAATGATAACATACCTAGAAAAGAGACATGAAGTGGAGACCTACCAAAGGTGAAGAACCCCACACAGACAAAGACAACACCAAAGAGAAGATCAACAACAAAGATAGGAGGAAGGCGCAAAAAGATGAAGGTGCAAAAGGAGACCCCTCAACTTATAATAAATGAAGATGATGTAGAATTGGTGGCAGAAAAAAACAATGGGAAGTGAGACTTTCCAAATTAACCAAGGTATGCTACAAATAAATGAGGACACAATGCCGAAACCTTTAAAGGATATAGAGCAGTTGGTCTTGGTGTTGTCCAAGATTCCAACCAAGGAATTATACAAGCTTCAGATTAGTGTGGTGCATGAAGTTCAATCAATGGACAGAACATATGCGAAGAACTTAGAGATAGCCAGGGAGGTAAAGGAGATACTGCAAATAACCCTCTACCAAGTGCAGCATGAGAGGGACAAAGAAAAACAATACGTGAAGAAAGTAGAACAAAGGCTTGAGTAAGTCTTTAAGACTATTCCAGACAACGCACAAGCAGAAGACTTAAGAACAAAAGAGAAGATCCAAAAGATATTGTAGGATATGGAAAGTTATGAATAATAAATCATAGACGTGGAAGAGAAGTTAATCCCTAGCACTCCACCAAATATCAAAGCATAAAGGGAACAACAGGCCGTAGAATACACATAAAACATTGAAGGGGAGATTAACAGAATGGAAAAACTGTACAAAAGTAAAATGCAGATGCGGAAAAAATTGCAAGAAGATGAAAATATTCAATAATTAGACCAAAAGGAGGGCAACATAAACATTGCAGTACAAGACTTGAAGCATAGAAAAAAAAATATGGCTATATCAGATAGGATGAAGAGTGTGTAGGAGATGCAGAACCTATAGACAGAGTTGAATTCAATCCAGATGGAAAAACATTTAAGACAAGCTCAGTTGGAGCCATTGTAGGAAGGGGCAGAAACAATTATTACAGAGTTGGATGAAGCAAAGGGTAGGATAGAGCAGCTACACTTGGAGAGTGTAGAAGTGTTGAAGGAGCACATAACAACGCAGTTGGTAGAAAATATTGCAAAAAGGAGTGTGCATAAACAAGCACAAGCTCAAGAGTTGACAAGAATATTTCATACACTGAAGAAGTCGGTACAAGAGGAAAACACTGCCTGAGTGGCTCGGGACGAGCCACAGGAAAGTGTTGGGGGGCTTGTTAGAGAAGGCTATTTTGGGAGAAAAGTTTGAGGAATAAGGAAGAGTGCAGCAATTGAGGAATGCAACTAAGGAATGGACTAAATAACCAGCGTGCACTGGACAGTAAGGAAAAGCAGCACAAAGTCAAAGACAAAAAAAGGACAGCGTGATGAGGAAACGGTTGGATTGGAGACCAACCGTGCACAGGAGGTTGTAAAGTGGACAAACCTAATTCACTAGGGTTAGGGTTTTGGTAATCAATGTAATGGTTTTAACCGACTTTTTGTAGTCTTGCAGACATTTGGGTCCTGCAGTCACCCATAATCCATCTCGGGTGAGACTTTGATATGCACTCTATGCATTGTGTAGCCTTCTGGTCTCCAGAAGGGCTGATGGTTTGTAGGGTTTTTTTGGAAACCTAAAGGTAGAACCTGGATCAGCCCAAGAATGAAACACAAGAACCTTAGTTTTATGTCAAATGCCAAGCATGTTCACGCAATGGTCAATGAAGGGATTTAAAGATCCAATGATTGATAAAATCCAAAATTGATGGCTTAGGTTCATAGCAGCCACCTCCATGTGCTCGACATTTAATGAAGGGAGGGTGGTGTGAAGCTTAAACATGGTTTTAGATTTATTGACGTGGAGGTAGCATATGTATTGTGCCCCCCTCCCCCATCGGTGGTTTTCAAAATCACGAAGGACCCCCCCTCGCAATTTTTGTGGCTCGTCAATCCAAAAAACACATCTCATTGAATGGTCAGCAGTGGATACTCTCCATACGTTGTCATCGATAATTTGGCAACTTTGTAGCACTTTGATTCTCGAAGGAGTGCATCAATTTTGATGTTGGTAACATTGTAATAGTCACCAGAGGTCACAACCGTGGGTGTGTTGGAGTCATTCAACACAGAGAAAATCATCAAGGATTCTGAAGGATCTTGAGGTGGGACATATACTATGCACATTTGTTGGTGCATATCCAAGAATTTTTCTTTTCACAACACCTTCAATATTTGTGAGAACAATGAGATAAGTTGTGTTGCCGAGTGCACTATGATACTTTTCATTTTCCCCCACACATTGAAGCAATGGGAGAATTATTGGTGGAGAGGATGAGCTAATATGGACCATACATAGCCTTGCATTTACGCTATGAGAAAGACATGTTGAATTTCAATATATGTACATGTGGCTTAACGACTACTGAATCCAATGAACTAACGGTAATAAGGGAGAGCACCCCTTACTGGAAGGTCAAAAAGATAAATTCCATATAAAAAAGGGCTAAGGGACTATGTCCACTTACTCCAAAAAGAGGTTGGAATTTTCCATGGGTCTCTTGGTTATCCACCAAGCACCCCAATATATATTTCTTCTGGAGAAATATATGGTAGATATCAGAGCATGATTGAGCTTGCATCCCAGTTTCCAACATTGATAAGAAAACTTCATTTTTAAAAAAGGTTAAATTGGAGTGCAAAGAAGTAGAAAATTAAGTTGGACAAGGGAATCAACCACTCCACATTTATCTAGATTGTCGCAAAATTCTCAGAAGGTGCTTTATTCTACTTTAGCTTGATTTATTTGGACATCAGGATATTATTCATGTTCAAGTTGTGCTATTAATAAATGGCCACTTTCAAGTTTATTGGAATATATGTTTGTGCCCACCTATTCGTCCATTTCTAGGTCAAATGAATATTCATGGATAGTGCCTCAAAGTTGTGCATCTTTTCATATTTTCACTCCCCTAGACTTGACAATTGGATGGTATGAATGAATGGTCGGGTTATTAAAGTTATGGAAGCTTTCACCAAGCCAGAGTGTTCTATTGCTAAATATGATGGCAACCAACTACAAAGTCTTTCATATGTCCAAGTGCCACTAATTGAGAAATGACTACGAGAGAAGTTTGATATGGCAATAAAGGAATAGTACAGTGTAATAAAAATGGATGAAATTAATTTGTGTATGGATGAGCTTAAGGCACCATGGGTTCACTCAAATATTGTGTCATAGTGGGTTACATATTACTTTGATAGGAACAATGTTGAAAGATATTTGCTTGCAAAGTTACTTATATACCTCTGTAACATAAATCCAATTTGCTAAGTCATAAGCAACTCTTAACGAGACTGGAGATCTCATTATCTTATTTTTTTTTTGTGATTATTAGTAAACTTGTTGTAGCATAAATCCTTTCTCTTGCTAAATCTGCAAGGATTATAAAGGATGCAGAGTATTGGGAACCAAGGTTTTTATAGCACATTAGTTGATGGGGTTCCTTCAAACAATTTAAGATAGTTGAGATTGGTGAAATTGTTCATGACAATTTACAGATGGGAATATGACCACCATTCAGGCCTTGAAAGTTCTCATTTCGCCGAGTAGTAATTTCAGTATTTTCCCTCCAATGGATGTTGATTTTTATGGGATTGTATACATGTTTTTGTGTTGCCATTTTTGTAATCTCGAGTAGAATTTTATTAATTTGTAAGTTTAGACCAACAAATTATTAATTCTTAGATGGATAGATTTGGATCAATGTTTATCATGCTCACTCAAGATACTTTAATATCAACTATTCTTCTTCTCAGCATGCCAATGCTTAATGAAATAACTATGCATAAGCTATAAATGTGGGAATTTTTAGTTGTTCCTAAACTTGCAATTGTTAGATTTTCACATGGACCATATTAGACAGATTGTCAACTTTTGAAATGTTCTTACCTCCTAATTATAAATCATCACAAACAATTGTATACAATTCAATGTAGTCAAATCGACAAGGTATAAAGGTTCATTTACTCCCACTAGAATTGTAATTTACAACTAATGGAGTACACTAGCTAAAAAACACTTGGAAACCGAAGTGGCAACAATAGGGTTGTAACACACCCAAAACCCTAAGTACCCTTTTAATGGATGGGGAGGTAAACTATTTATTTCTCATAATCATCTCAATATCTCTCCTCGAGGGCACAATTATCTTTTTCTCGTCAAGAGCTTTCCAATGACTATGACCATGCTCCAAATCAAGCCCTGGATCAAAAGTCATGGCCCCTTAAAGTTTTTGGGTCCTTAATCACTGTATCCACCTCATTCCCACATGGCATCCATGTGAATACTTCCATATGTGGCATATTCCACCTAGCCATTGAATCCTTGATCTATCCATTTCTCAAAATCAATGGTTGGGATACATTAGATTTCTCAAGTTGCATAACACTTAATGTCTGGCCTGCTTTTGTTTCTTCCTTGGATCCTTGTGGGACCCAAAAATATCGACGACTGAGATCACATATGGCCATTATGTCAATTGACGAATGATAGCACATCCAACCATTACGTCGATTGACGACCCAAATCGACTTTCACAGTCACTCCATCGGAGCTCACCCACCCACGCTAACTCAAGCACTTCGATAGGCCAACTGTGAACGACAGTCATGATCTTCCCATAACCCTTAGCTCTGAAGGGTAAGATCATGCCACATTTCTTAGGATTTTAACACTGATAGGGTCCACGGTCATATTTCTCTAAGCAATCACAAGCAGCCATGTGACCTTCTCTGGACATGCTGGCGTTGTGACATCATTCTTCCTTTGTCCTTTCCCATATGGTTCCTATGTCTTTCAATGACTGAGATCACTCCCTAACTGGTCATCGATCTACGGTCCATATTGTCTCTCGGATTTCTCCTATCGAAGTGTTTCTACTTCGGCCTCCAAGAAAAATTTGATTGTCAAGATTTGATGTTGTTCACCACTTGGAATCTGAGGCCACCATGTACATTCCAACTAGGCATTTGTTTCCACATGTACCCACCACTTGGCATGACACTTGGCACACACATTTCCATGGAATTTTGCCTCAAAGGGACAAAACTTCGTGACATGTGGCACAATATTTACTTGACACATGGCACCACCCACATCGTGACTCGTGGGTTGAGGTGGGTCTACACATCATCATAGAGTATATGTTTCAATATTCTAGATGTTGGCCCGTGTCACAAGCACATTGGTTGGGGTGATGTCATTCCCCTTACCGCCATTCACCTAGGAACCTGTTAGGTCTCCGCGACAAATCGATGACTATGATCAAATATCGCTTTGGCGTTGATCAATGGTCCAGATCTACTCTTAAAGTATCTCCTTTGTATTACATATCCTTTGGGATTACAACTTAATCCAAATGGTATCCTCCAATGGACGACTAGGATCTGTTATCTCGCAAGATCGATGGTCGATATATAATCCTACCCTTACCCCAATGAAGGGTCTAGATCTGACCATCGCACAAAATCAAGGACCATGATTCCTCGAGGTAAAACAAGGTTTTATCACCTGCCAAGGAGGCTATTGAGCCTTTACCCCAAATAGATGACTCAACTCATATCTTCCCTTACTCAAAAGCCTAGATCAACCCTAAGAGTATCCTCCTTGAGAGTTCACCTCAATGACTTACTCCAATCAGTACCCTACAAGGAACGACTAGGATATATTATCTTGCCAGATCGACAATCAAGATTTAGTCCTACTCCTACATCGATAAAGGGCTAAGATCTAACTATTATGCCAAATCGACGGTCATGATTCCTCTGAAGAAAAACAAGTGTTTCTCTCAGGTTTGAAAATCCAATCTAGGACGGTCATTATTCCTCTGAGGCAAAAAAAGGGTTTGTATCCAATCCCTTTCAAGGCTTCTGAGTTTTTTGAGAACTCTCGCCTGGGTCCAATGCATTCCATTTCCAAACCAGGGTGCCTTTGTTTCGTCTTATCCCGCAAGGAGTCCTTTGTTGCAGGGATACAAATGTGGCGACACATAGGTTCCAATCCCTTTCAAGGCTTCTGAGTTTTTTTAGAACTCTCGCCTGGGTCCAAGGCATTCCATGTCCTACCCAAGGTGCCTCTATTTCATCTTATCCTGCAAGGAGTCCTTTGTTGCATGGATACAAATGTGGTGACACATAGGTTCCAATCCCTTTCATGGATTCTGAATATTTTGATAACTCTCGCCTAGGTCCAAGGAATTCCATTTCCTACCCAGGGTTCCTTTGTTTCATCTTATCCCGCAAGGAGTCCTTTCTTGCAGGGATATAAATGTGGCAACACATAGGTTCTCTCTCTCTCTCTCTCTCTCTCTCTCTCTCTCTCTCTCTCTCTCTCACACACACACACACACACACACACACACACACACACACACACACACACAAGATCACCATAACATGTGCAATCACAATGAGATTTGGGTTCATATTTCCACTAGAGACATAGCAAGGTTTTGATTTGTTTTCATACTCAAATGAATATACACATTCATCGCCCAAGAATTATATAGACAAAATACTTGAAACTATTTTCTAAATACAAAGATTACCATGCAAACCTATGCATTTCCTCTCAACACACATAATTTATAAGAGCTACTTATCTACAAATTTGTGATATGCTAGAAATTGTTGAAGGATGTGTCGCTCTCCACCCAACCATTGGAAAATATGCACAATTCACTGCTACAACCATCCACCCTCGAGCCAAGATACAATGCCACGAGAGGATATTTCTCAGCCAAAACTAACCAAGGTCCTCTATTGTTTCTTCTCGAACCAAAGAATTCTTTGTCTCTCCTTCTCTAGTGCTCACGATTTTTCCAACCGTGTGTCTCTCCCTCCCCTTTCTCTATCCCTCCTTTTTTGTATATTTTTTCTCAATACCTTGGGGTAGCGTCAGAATTTTCTCAATGAGACTATTCCCATCCCTCTCATTGATTTTCGATGGGACTCCCCAACCACCATCTTGACTGGTAATAAAATTTATGGGTAGAGGACGGTTCAGGGTCTCCTTGGTCTTCCCATCAAAGTAATTTTATGACAAGTACTTCTTCTTGAATTATTTCTCAAATTGTTTCCATGACAAGTCCTTATCATGGAATCCTTTCTCATTCCTAAGGTCTTCCCACCAAATCTTCCATTTGGTGGGAAGACCTTAGGAATGAGAAAGGATTCCATGAGAAGGACTTGTCATGGAAACAATTTGAGAAATAATTCAAGAAGAAGTACTTGTCATAAAAGTACTTTGATGGGAAGACCAAGGAGTTCTATGAAATCAAGCTAGGACAACTCACCATAGATGAATATATCAACAAATTTCTCGAGTTGATGAGGTATGTGCTTTACATAAAGGATGAAAAGGTAAAGATGCAATGATTTATTAGTGGCTTACCTCAATCCTACCATGACATAATTGAGTTTGATGAGCCAGAGACCTTAGAAGATACTATTCGAATAATAAGGTATTGCTATGAGCAATTCAAGAGTAAGACAGAACCCCGTGAAGAATGGAAGAAGAAAAATAATTCGGAATTCAAGAAGAAGGGGTTTAAATCCTTGAGATTTAAGAACCCTGGTAAGAGCTCTAAGATGAGCCTTCCTTCCAAAAGTGTGTATCAACAAAATTTTCCATCCTGGAGTGGAAATGAACCATTCAGAGCAACTCCAAGTAAGACTGATAACACAAAGAGAAACCTTGAAATGTTGGGGTTGTGGAGAGGAACATCTGCTGAGGGACTGTACGCATAGGAAACAGAACCATGGGAGGGTCTATAACGTCCAAGAGGCTACCACAGTCAATGATGTGGCTAGGATCCTACCACAATTTTATGCAGCCTTGGATAATAGACAAGATGACCACCAAGTTTCGGTGGTGGAGATGGAAGGTACGATTACCAACCATCTCGTTTCCATTTTAATTGACCCTATCTCTAATTTGAGTTATGTTTCCCCTCAAACTATTGATAAATGTAAATTGCAACAAGTTAAACATGTTAAATCATGGCTGGTACAACTAGCTAGTGAAACCAAAAGAAAAGTAACAGAGGTCATACCAACATGCCAATTTGTCGTGAGTGGGTTGCCCACCCAAGAAAACCTAAACATACTTCCTCTAGGATCTTATGACATGTTGATTGGCATGGAATGGTTGGCTGCCCACAAAACCAAGTTGGAATGTTACAGTAAAAATTTAGAGTGTGAAAATGAAGAAGGAAGGAGGGTAACCCTACAAGGGATTCAAAAGCCTATCTCAGTGAGATAAATATCATCCCTCCAAGTGAAGAAGTATTGCATAAAGGGATGTCCCTTGTATGAAATACAAGTACTGAACTCTACTAAGAATGAAGAACATAGCCTATAGAACCATCCCATATTAAGAGAGTATAAATTTGTATTCTTATAAGAGGTACCAGGTCTACTTCCAAGAAGGGATATTGGCTTTTCAATAGAACTTGTACTAGGAGCAGTGCCAATGTCTAGAACACCCTATAGAATGAGTTCACCAGAGCTAGTTGATCTCAAACTCTAGCTAAAGGAGATGTGGGACAAAGTCTACGTATGACCTAGCATGTCTCCATGGGGAGCACCAACCTTGTTTGTGAAAAATAAATATGGCACTCTCAGACTATGCATAGATTATAGACAACTCAATAAGATGACCATCGAGAATAAGTATCCCTTGCCAAGGATTGATGACTTGTTTGACCAATTAAGGGGTGTTACCATCTTCTCCAAGATTGACTTGAGGTCTGGATACCATTAGGTTCGAATTAAATATGAAGATATCCACAAGACAACCTTTAGGACAAGATATGGTTTCTATGAGTTTGTGGTGGTGCCATTTGGGCTTACCAATGCACCAACCAATTTTATGTGCTTAATGAATAACATATTTATAAATTTATTGGATAGTTTTGTATTGGTTTTCATTGATGATATCCTAATCTATTCCAAGAATAGATAAGAACATGAAGAACATCTCAAGCTAGTACTCCAAGTGCTAAGAGAACATCAACTCTATGCTAAGCTTAGTAAGTGTGATTTTTTCCAGAAACAAGTCCACTACCTAGGCCATGGTATTTCTAAGGAAGGAGTGATAGTTGATCCTGACAAGATTAAAGCCATCATGGATTGGCCTACCCTAAAGGATGTATCTGATATCATATCCTTTATGGGTCTAGCGGGATACTATAGGAGATTCATAAAAGGATTATCCAATATTGGTTTCCCAATCACCTCCCTTCAGAAAAAGGGGTTTAAATTAATTTGGACATCAGAATGCGAAGAAATATTTCAAGAGCTGAAATACCTTCTAACCAATGCACCTATGCTGAAGATTGCAGATCCAAACAAAGACTTCCTTGTGTGTACAAATGCTTGCAAGGAAGGGCTCAGAGGAGTCCTTATGCAAGAAGGACATGTGATTTTCTATGAGTGAAAAATATTGATTGAGAATGAAGTCAATTATGTGACCCATGATATGGAATTAGTTGCCATAGTGCATGCTTTAAATATGTGGAGGAATTACCTCTTAAGTAGAAGATTTGTACTTATGACAGACCATAGTGGGTTGAGGTATTTTTTTGACCAACCAAAACTCAATGTGAGACAAGCTAGGTGGATGGCTCTCCTTAGTGAATTTTATTTTGAAATCAAACATATAAAAGGAAAGGAGAATAGGTTGGTTGATGCCCTTAGTATAAGTATGAAAGTATTTCACTTGGCAGTTGCAAGAGCCAGTGAATCAGACATCAAAGAGAGGGTCAAAACTACACAAGAAACATATGCATTTTTCAAGACCGTGACATCATACCTAAAGCAAGAGCTCACATGGATGAAGTGTGAAGGTTATCAGATGCTTAATGATGACCTGTTGACTTACAATGGAAGATTATACATTCCAAATTGTGACGAATTGAAGAGGTTCATAATGGATGAACTACACAAATGACCATATATTGGTCACCCTGGTTATCAGAAAATGATCACTGCCACTAGGAAACTATTCTATTGGCACAGACTGAAAAATGACATAGTTGATTACTTAGATAAGTGTCTGGAATGTCAACAAGTCAAGAAAGAGCACCGACACCCAGCAGGACTGTTGCAGCCCCTACCAATTCTCAAATGGAAATGTGAAACCATCTCCATGGATTTCATCACATGATTACCAATATCAACCAAACAGAACGATGCCATCATGGTAGTTGTGGAAAAATTGAGCAAGGTTGCTCACTTCATACCCATCAAGTCAACTTGCAAGGAAATATATATTGTCAACATATTCATGAAAAATATATTCAGACTACATGACATGCCTAAGGAGATTATATCCAACAGAGATACAAAGTTTACTTCAAACTTTTGGAAATCTTTGTTTGTTGGTTTTGAAAAAAAATTACTCTTTAGTACAACCTATCACCCTCAAACTAATGGGAAGATAGAGAGGGTAAACCAAGTATTAGAATACATGGTAAGGATGCATGTAATGCATCAACCCAATAAATGGGAGGACTACCTACCACTAGTAGAATTTTCTTACAACAATGGCTATCAAGAGTCATTAAAAACGAGCCCTTTTGAAGCCCTCTATGGAAGGAAACGCAACATTCTAATCAGTTGGAACAACCCAATAGACAGAGTTACAATCAAGCCAAATATGCTGAAGGAAATGGAACAACAAGTGATTCAGATCAGGAAAATATGAAGATAGCCCAGGATAGAGAAAAGAGCTATGCAGACCTGAAAAGAATTCCTAGAGAGTTCAAAGCAGGGGATCATGTGCATCTTCGAGTTAGACCCATGAGAAGATCCTCCAGGATGGGATCTTGTGCTAAACTAGCAACTCGGTATTGTGGACCCTTTGAAGTTTTGGATAGAGTGGGACCAATAGCTTATTGGCTAGCACTTCCTCCCACAGTGAAGGCTCATAGTGTTTTCCATGTTTCTTTACGAAAGAAGTATGTACATTATTCTAATCATATTATTGACTGGTTTGTGATTCAGGTGGAACCCGAGTGAGAGTTCCTGCCAGAACCTCAATGCATAATAGATAGGAAGGAAACCCCACTCAGGAACAAAACCATTGCACAGGTCAAGGTGCAGTGGAAACACTTTGGCCCAGATGAGGCCACATGAGAATTGGAGGATGCCATGAGACAAGCATATCCATTTTTTTTAGCTTATGTACATACAAAGAACATCAGCAGGTAGAACATCGAGGACAATGTTATTTTAAGGGGGAGGGAATTTTAATACCCCTATTTCCCCAGTTTGTAAATATAACTATAACTAGCCAATAGACTATGGCGGACTAAATATGTGTGAATGTTTGATTTGATGAACCCTTGTATAAAAGGGTCAATGTATGAATTTATGTTATTAATAGAATTTGAATATGTGTTGCACAACTACTAAAAGGGGGAAAGTTTGCCAAGATAGACCATGGATATTATGAGAGAGATGGTGAAGGGAATCCAAGTGTGGTTGAGATGGCCCTCACCATACTAGTAGCTAATGGGTGTAATTTCTCAACAGTCCTCTGACCGAGAAATGAATTACCAGTCAGGTTGGTAGTTGGAAGTCCATCCTCAAGAGTTAATGAAGATATGAGGCATGGTACCCATCTGTAAGGCTTCCAGACCTGACCACGAGTGGGGATTCAGACCCACACAACCTTTTTGAGGAAGGCACAAAATGAGGTATATCAGGGATAGAGACAGATCTGCGAGATAAAAGAGTAGAGAAAAATACTCTCTCGAGAAGAGTAGTGAAGATACTTCGATTATGAAGTTGAGAAAGAAAAGTTGAGAAATAAGCTCCATCTGGTTGTAAGAAGCCATGGGCATGGTTTCTCTAAACTGTTATATCTATATGGTCTTTAAATTTGTCTCAATTTTGTTGCTAGATATTCATGAGATGTGAATCCATAGGAGAGAGAGAGCGGGTAGGATTGACTAAAACGCCTAAGCCCTGCCAACCCTATGAAGTTTACCTTAGCGGAAATGTTAAGTCTAAATTATGTGGGAGAAGGGTGTTTTTCCTTTAGACTATTCACCCATCTGACCGAGGGCTTGTGCCCATGTCCTTAACCCAATTGCTGCTAAAGAATTGGCTCTTAGTCCCTAGAATTTCCAAAGTATCCATGTGACCGGGGTCTGGGAACCCTGCGCTAGTCCAAAGGGGGTTAGTTCTTTCGGCTTCGGGACTTGTGACTCCAAAATCCTCGAAAGTAGTTGAAGTCCAAAGTCACAAATAGATGAGAACCATCCATCTGGGGATCCAATATGGATCGCTCTCAACCTTTATATCAATTGTAGCAAGGTAGGAATTAAGCGCTTCAACGAAGTCTTACTTCAAAATATTTGGAATGGTCTAGCATTGAAACTCCTGAATGTCGAAGTCGCAGAGTTAATATGGATCATTGATACTAGAGGGACACATGTCCACAGATCAATGATTATTTGGGAGTCTGGGTATTCAGTGATATAGGAACGCGTGATTTTTTCCCGAAGCTCTGCCACCCAGAGTATGTCCTGGCCATAGACGCTAGGCACACATGGCGACAGATCTGGTGTGGTCCGGAGGGAAACATGGGAGATACACACACTGAACTCCTAAATTTCAAACTATCGAAGTGACGTGGACCGTCCATCCTCGGATCCTTTGGTATCCTTTCAAGTCGTCGATCTAAGGGACCCACCCTCGACTACCGAACTAACCGGTAATGCGTCGTGCAGAGACACGTGGCCCCTATTCGTTCCCCATCAAGTGTCGACTGTTGAAATAGTATCGTTGGATGAGGGGGTTACGTGGAAAGTGATCTGATAGTCCGGACATTCCATACTCTGGAGGAACCTGAGCAAGAATTTACGAAGTATGAAATTTTCAAAGTCATGAGTGTCAAAGTGGATCTTGACCATTGGTCGAAAAGGACACTTGGCACCAGATCCAAGAGTCTGAGGACTTAGCTCTTTGGGGGATTTACGTCGAGAGGATTCGGTAAGCCTCGAATCTTGGAGCCGTGAAGTAATGACGACCATGGATCTACGGATCCACGTGGATAAATCTCAGCCATGCGATGGGAGTGACGTGGCCCACTGATGTCATCCCGGGTGACATGGACCCGCAACCAAGGTGCCACGTGTCACCCAGATTTGGCTAATTCACCCATCCCTTGTGCCTATTCGAGAAGGACATGTGTAATCCCCTAAGGAGGACACATGTCACTACTTGACCCTTGTCGCATGTCAATTGTTGAATCGTGCCCGCCTGGCAAACATAGTTGGTGATGTGTCTGGGACTCCAGAAGTATGGATAGTTTCAGGGGTTCAGAAGATTCGAACGTAGAATGATAAATAATGATTCAACAAGAATCGTTGAAGGGCCCAAGCCACATGGCATGAATTCATGAGGTTTGAGAATAGGTTGATAAAGGGAAGTCCAACGATGATCACCGAATGTTGATCGTTGAAGGGCTAAGGCCACGTGGTGATATTTCGGTACTTCAGAGATTTGGAAAAAGGTGTGTTACGTGTCGATCACCGAAACCCCCTCTTTAGCCATAGGATCTTGGCAGACGACGTCGACCATTGATCTCCTCCGCGGTTCGACGATCTGAGAATTTGACAACACTTTTGGAAATCTCGAAGTATTGGAACTTCCAAAGTGTTGAAACCTTTGCTAACGCAGGATCTTAGCTCTCGGTTTTCAGCCCGAGGTCATAAGGATGACCTCGCTAGCTGGTTTAATCACTTAGTGAGAGATGTAAACCTCAGGGGAGAAGAATGAGACGATTTTTCTTAATTAAGGGACCATAAATGAACTAGGGAAAGCGAAAAATTGATGCCCCATCCCTAGAAAGACTCTTTAGGGGTTGGGTGTGTTACAATTGTAGTTTTAATAATTACCTTTATAGGCAGAGTATAAATAGTTCACAATTTTTGGCAAGGCTCTACATACTTTGGAAAGAAAATGGAAATCACCCTTGTAGGAAATAAATTGACTAAGGGTACTTGCAGTAAATGAAACTCCCACTTGATGAAAGGAAATCAATTAACTATTGTGATGAAAAATGAATTCACACTTGCAGAAAGAAATTTGATTAACTATTTGTAGGAAAGTAAATTAAACTAAGTACAAGAAATGAAATTGATTAATCACTTGCAAGAAATGGAATTTAATTAAATGTTGGAAATCAAAACATAATCCTTGCCAAGATGATCACTATTATTACTTAAAGCAACAAATGTAATTATTGTGTTAAGCACATTCATTCAGAGGATTTCATTATAAGTCTAAAATTTTACAAACCCAAACGTAAGAGATATCTGCAAATGCAAATTAATAGGATTATTATAACTCAGAAGCAACCAAGAATCTTTAAAAAGGAAATAAAGGTATGTTTATGTAATAACGTTGTTTCAAGAATACCAGGAATAATTAGATCACACACAAACCAATCGTAACTGAGAATGATAATTCATATTTCTTCAAAGGAAATATATTCGCCACACAAGATTAATATATTGGAAAGCAACACTACTCTAATCACATCATGAATGATTGTTCAATTTGAAAGAAAACAATAATATTCTACCAAGCAAAAGAAATTAATCCACCATGCTGAAAATGCATAAACTTTCAAACATAAACTGTTAACAATGAAATTCTACAAACCTCACTAACAACACAACACTTGTCATATTGGAGGTGGGCCCTGCCTCCTCAGACAGAGCACTGGAAAGAAATACAATAGCTACAAATTCACTTCACATACACATAAAGATGGAAGCAAGAACCAAACTTGAGGAATTTTAATTAAGCAACGACTATATACAAGAAAATAGTGTTTCAATGTATTGTCTCCATATCTATAGGGGCATGTGGTCAATTTTTTGTAGCCACCCATAGATTCCATACTAAGACAATATGTATTTAGACATGCTTGATAACTAATGGTTCTCAAGTTATCTTACCGGCTATTAACAAATTTATTTTTGTCTTCTTTACATTTTAGTATAGGTGGTTGTTGGTTCATTGACATGTGACTAACTATTAACTATTTTCAAACATAAAATATAGATCACGGAGTAAAGGAAGATACGAGGCAGTAAATGAATTGGAAAGAATCAGATGAGCACTGATACACTCTTACCTTCACCAGCGTTGATTATAAGATAGGCACCAATGCACCCTTTCCCTCACCGGCAATGATTTTTTGGCAATTGTCGACGCGATTTAACCTTTCCCCCTTGACACCAACCTCGAAGATTGGTAAATTTTATTTGGTATGTCAACTGACTATATTTTTTAGGCCGTCGATATGCCTTCTTATATCGGCAAAGATGACCTTTTTGACATCGATACAGGTCTGTACCAACACCCAAAACACTGACTCGGTGATTTAACCAAAAAGGTTTTAAAATCACTCAAATGCAGAAAATAAACTAGTCTCTTTCTTTTTCATTTCTAACATTTTCAAATAGTTCTAGGTGGATCCCGGTGGCCATGCACCTTCTCCACTAAATCAACATTTTTGAGCTTATGGTTTTGATAAACCATGATATTCAACCTTTTGATGGGGAATGTAATGTAATTCCATCTCCATTTGTAATGTAATGTAATGCCTATAATGTTAATGCACCAAATCTCATTAGAACTCCGTAGTTAAGTGCACTTGGGCTAGAGTATTATTCGGATGGGCGACCTTCGAAGAATTCCTAGTGTTTTATGTCCCTATGGAATTTTGTAAACTTAGACCAATTTATCCCACATGCATCATGGGAATTATTCTCCTCTCACTCTCTCATATATAATCGAGGTTATTGTAACTTGAGATGGTTTTTGGATTCTTAGAAACCACGCCAAGACATATTTAAACCAAATTTAGGCCACAAGTTGGCTCTTGAACCAGAGAGGGCTCTCTCATATGATTTAAGAACACTAGCTTCCTATTGTCACTAAGAAGTAGTTCTAACAATTAAGCACGTGCCAAATTTAAGTGAATTAAAAAGAAGGATAACAAAATTGAGGATAAATGACAACATACTGAAATAAAGATTGTAAACCTCATAGATCAAAAGCCTAATCTATTGGGCATGGAGTCTCATCTAACAAAGCACAAAACTGTAAATGCTAGATAGAAGAATAATAAGAAGACATTAAAATCTAAAACATAATAGAGGGAAAATCAATATCTATTATTCCAAGATGAACAAAGTAGTTTTGTTGGGCATAACTAAATGAATCCAACAAAAATCAAATACATGAGTTGAGTACCAGAGAGTAAGTTCAACAACAAACATATGAAATCATCTAAATTAATTAATTGATTAGAAACAATGGTAGTCATACCAAATTGTTGGCTCCAATTTTAATCAAATGTTGAGATAATGAACAAGGATGGAGCATAAGAAGCTAAATATAGGGAAATAGAGAAGAAAACATAGCTTTATATAAAATTAAAGATGAATCCAATACATAAGTTCTCTAATCTAGAGATTTTACAAAAGAATGACCTCATAGTCTCATTCTCCAAGAAAATACAATCTTCATTTGCCCAAAACCTCCTAACATGTTGCCTCCTTTTTTTTAAAGTCTTCAAATGTTGGTTATATGCTCCTCAATGTTGATTTTATTGCCTGCTGGAAATACGGATTTGATGCTTAACTATTGTCTGGAAGTCATGGAGATGTTTTGATTGATTGTTGATCTTATGCCTTCAAATTTGGAACCAATTTATAAAAATATAATCTAAGATGACATGAGTGGGCCACGTCACTCGGGATGACATGAGTGGGCCACGTGACCCCCATCGCGCGGCTAAGATTTATCCACGTGGATCCGTAGATCCATGGTCCTCGTTACTTCGTGGCTCTGGGCTTCGAGGATTACTGACTCATCTCGACATAAATACCACAAAGAGTTAAGTCCCCAGACTCTCAGATCTGGCACCACGTGTCCTTTTCAACCAACGGTCGAGATCCACTTCAGCACTAGCGACTTCGGCAATTTCATATTTCGTAAGTTCTTGGCCAGGTTCCTCCAGAGTACGAAATCTCTAGAGTACAGGGTCGCTTGCCACGTAACCCCCTCATCCAACGATCCTAGTTGAATGGTTGACACTGGACGGGGAACGAGTAGGGGACACATGTCACTCCACAACATGTTCCTGGTTAGTTGGGTAGTCGAGGGTGGGTCCCTTAGATCGACGGCTTGGAAGGATCTCGAAGGATCTGAGGATCGATAATCCACGTCACTTCGACAGTTCGACATTCAGGAGTTCGATGTGTGTATCTCTTGGATTTCCCTCCAGACCACGTCATATATGTTGCCATGTGTGCCTGGCATGATATAGGTGGATATCGGTGGCCACCCACCTTTTCCAACTGGCTAAAAATAGTTTTCTGGCAATTTTGGCAATTTACTATTTTTAGCAGTTTTAACTTCCGGGGCCATTTTGAGGGCCTAAATGAAGGTTTTTATGGATCGAGATTCTCAATGATATCCCAAAGGCATGATTGAGCCCCCAAAATGAATCTCCTCGATGATACCTTTCCAACGGGCTATCATGCACCTAAAACAGAGATCGTATGCAAAAGTTATGACCTCGGGAAGTTGATGTACTGACTTACCCAAATGGGGCCCACATGACTTTTGGCACTTCATCTCCTAGGGTTAGGTTTTTAGATGTATAGGGTTTTGGAAATTCCTGTTTATTGTAAAAATTCCTTCAGAGCCTCATTGTAATCATCATCTTGCGAATGCGAGTAGGTGTCACATCTCTTCTCAGAGATAAGCTACCACCATTCTAGCGAGTCTTTCAGTTTGTATTTTTACAGTCTCTATACATTTATTTCATTAATATAAATCGTGAATTACTGTATATTTGTGTTTATGGTTGAATCTCTAATACATTTCTGTTATATTATTGGATATCCGCAATATCTCTGTGCATTTATTTATTATATCTCCATTCTCATTTCGTGCCGAAAATAATCTGGATCAGTGGTATCAGAGCGGGCTGCTCTTGGTCGTTTTTCAGCGCATGTCCCCGATGAGTTCTGAGTATAGAAAATTGGGTCTATAGCTTGTCTCTATTGAATACAATCTCTCTCACACACCCAAGAAACCCTCCATAGCAGAAGAAAAGAAAAACGATGGAACAGACGATCCTATAAGTATGTTGCTTGAGCAAGCTCTCATGCGACAAAGGGATGAAATGATGGAGAATTTTTCCCACATCCTTCAATGCCTCCCGATAGCATCAGGTGCACATTCATCAAACACTTTGGAGGCACCTATCCTTTTAAGGTATAGGTCAATTTTGATAATCCTATATTTGAAGGTCAGATAGATGCGGATGCCCTAGATAAATGGTTAAATCTGTTAGAAGGTTATTTCTCTGTTCACAATTTTTCCAATAGAGAAAAGATCATCTTCGCGCTCCTTAAGGCTCTCCCGCATGTCAAACATTGGTGGGAAACTTACTGGGAGCAGAGTTCCATAGAGGATTCTAGAATATATGGGGCCAAGCCCACTTGGGATTTTTTTGTGGATGCAGTAAATGAACAGTATTACCCTATTGGCAACTATGAGGACTAGTATATGAGATGGACCACACTGCAGCAAGAGAGGGGCCAAGCAGTTCCGGAGTTCACCAATACCTTCCATACCTTGCACACCAAGATGGGTATCAAAGACTCCAAATGACATTTGGTTCTGAAATGTCGTGGGGCTCTACACAAATACATCCAAACTGAAATGGATTTTCTGGACATCTCATCATTCGATGTTGCTTATCGATATGTTGTTAAAATAGAGAAGAAATTTAAGCACCAGAACAAACGGGAGTTTGGGTCTGCAAATCCGCAACAACCAAAGTATGACAAAGACGACCCTAACAAATAGTCTCCTGAAAACCATTCCAAGCCACATGAAAATAAGGGTCATGAGAAGACGAAGGACACCGGAAAATGGTGCGATTTCCACAAAATCCACTGGCACAACACCGATGAATGTCGCTCAAAATAGTCATTGGCGGCCGAGATCAAATACAAGGAGCCAAACCCTAATTCAGAATCTGATTATGAAAATACTGGTAAAAGAAAGATCATTGACACAGACCCCACTGTTATTGTCGCGACCACAACAATTCAACCAGAAGAACCAACATATCCTCAAGAGGGGGAGTTCCTTTTTCATTCACAAATGTGAGTGAAGGGGACCCCGTTTCATTTTATTGTGGATAGCGGAAGACAAAAGAACCTCATCTCAGTAGAGGTCATCAAACATTTGAGATTTTCAACAACACCACACCCGCAACCATACAACATCAGGTGGCTTCGCCAAGGACGAGATCTTCGTGTCAGCCAGCAGTGTCGATTATCAGACGACATCCAGCTCTTCAAGGATGAGGTATTATGTGATGTTGCCCCACTGGATGTCTGTGATGTTCTCTTGGGCCAACCATATATATGGAAGTGCCATGTTGTTTATGAGTCTCGACCCCACAGTGTCATTGTTTCTCTGGGGGGTCATCTCTACAGAATACCAGAGGTAGTTCCAACTACTGCTCCACCAAAAAAGTGTCGCAAGGTAGTATCTCATACTACAAAATTCATCTTCTTCACAATCTATTCAAAATATGAACAAAAGGATACTACAACCACTACAACCTCGGCCTAAGCACCTTCTATCCAACAGAAGCAAGTCAACAAGATTGTAGAAAAGTGTAAAGATTCATTATGCACAAAAGAATCCCATGTATCCAGACCGGTTAAAAAGGTCCAACCCTTCCATCCACATGCTCATGATAGCCTTCCACAAACCGAGCAGCGCGACGTCTCCAGTGAGGCAAGCAGCTCACCAAGATGCAGATTCAACAAACGCTTTTTCCTCTCCCCCGGGTACTCAATGAAATGGAGATCGTTTCTTCCTAAGGAGGGAGGATTGATCTAGGTGGATATCGGTGGCTACCCACCTTTTCCAACAGGCTCAAAATAGTTTTCTGGCAATTTTGGCAATTTACTATTTTTAGCATTTTTAACTTCCGAGGCCATTTTGAGGGCCTAAATGAAGGTTTTTCGGGATCAAGATTCTCAATTATAATCGAAGGCATGATTGAGCCCCAAAAATCAATCTCCTCAATGATACCTTTCCAACGAGCTATCATGCGCCTAAAACAAAGATCGTATGCAAAAGTTACGACCCTGGGAAGTTGATGTACTAACTTACCCAAACGGGGCCCACATGACTTTTGGTGCTTCATATCCTAGGGTTAGGTTTTTGGATGTCTAGGGTTTTTGGCATTCCTGTTTATTGTAAAAATTCCTTCAGAGCCTCCTTGTAATCATCTTCTTGTGAATGAGCGTAGCCATCACATCTCTTCTCAGAGATACGTTGCCACCATTCCAGCGAGCTTGTTTCCGCTGCATTTTACAGTTTCAGCTTATTTCCTTATTGAATAGAAAACTAGTTTTACTGTAGCTATGTTATTTTGTGTAAAGCAGCTGTTAATAATTTGTAGTCGTTTCGTTCTTCTCATAAAATCTCGATCATAGCGTCTATGGCCAGAATTTACTTCGGCCGACAGAGCTTCGGGAAAAAATCACGCGTTCATGTATCGCTGAATACCCGGACTCCTAGATAATCGTTGATCTGTGGACATGTGTCCCTCCAGTTTCAATAGTCCATATTAACTCCACGACTTCGACATTCAGGAGTTTCAAAACTAGACCATTCCAAATCTCCCAAAGTAAGACTTCGTCGAAGCACTTAACGCCTCCCTTCCTACATCCGATCTAACGGCTCAGAGCGATCCATACTAGATCCCCAGATCGACAATCCTTGTCGATTCAGGAATTTGGCCTTCGAATAATTTCGAGGATTGTGGAGTCACAAGTCTCGAAGTCCCGAAGTCAAAAGAGATAGCCCCCGTTGGACTAGTGCTAGGTTCCTAGACCCCGATGACATGGATACTTTGTAAATTCTAGGGAGTAAGTGCTAATCCTTTAGCAACAATTGGGTTAAGGACATGGGCATGAGCCCTCGGTCAGATGGGAGAATAGTCTAAAGGAAAAATGCCCTTCTCCCACATAATTTAGACTTAACATTCCCGTTAAGGTAAACTTCACAGGGTTGGCAAGGCTTAGGCATTTCATTCAATCCTACCCCCTCTCTCTCTCCTATGGATTCACATCTCATGACTATCTAGAACCAAAACTGAGATAAATTGAAAGATCATATAGATATAACAGTTTACAGAAATCACAGAGCTTTTCTAATAATTGTTCAAATATTGAAAGACTAAATCATAAACACGGACATTTCATCATCACATTCAATATAATACACAGAGTATGAAAATACTTATCAGAACTGGAAAATGTGAAGCAATTGCTGAAAGGGATGCATGTTTCCTCCCAATCATAGGAAAAACCACTCCTACTGGATTTACCACTAGCCACCCCCAAGCTAGACCATGATGCTCTGAGAGAGATTCTTTCTCTTTACTTCACAACAGTAAGGGACGAAGGTTACTATCCTTCTCCCATAAGAACTGAGTGTCTGGTTTTCTCTACTCCAAGCAAGGAGGTCTGCACGAGTACTTCCTCAATCACTTGTCAGCCTCATTTATAATCTTGTATCGAAACCCTACCCATGGATTCTTACATCCAGATCGAACTTACTGCTCAGCTTTTCTTTCTCAACTTCAGAATCAAAGTATCTTCATTGCTCTTCTCAGGAGAGTGTTTTTATCTACTATGTTATCTCGCAGATATTTCTTTGTCCTCGAATTACCTCATTTCTTTCCTTCCTCAGCAAGGTTGTGTGTGTCTAAATCCCCACTCATGATCAGGCCTAGAAGAATTACTGATGGGTACCCTACCCCATCTTCTCATTAACTCTCGAGGATGGCCTTCCAACTACCAGTTGACTGGTAATTAATTTCTCGGTCAGAGGACTGTTGAGAAATTACACCCAGTAGGTATTGTCCTGGTGAGGGTCATCTCAACCACACTTGGTTTCCCTTCACCATCTCTCTCATATCACCCATGGTCTATATTGGAAAACTTTCCCCCTTTCAGCAGTTGTTCAACACATATTCAAATTCTATTAATAACATAAATTCATACATTGACCTTTTTATACAAGGGTTCATCAAATCAAACATTCACACATAGTTAGTCTACCGTAGTCTCTTGTCTAGTTATAGTTATATTTACGAATTAGTGGAAACAGGGTCATTACAACAACTATAGAATAAATCAATGAAAGAATAATTGTGACCTACATATATATTGTTTGGTAGCTCGCAAGTTCAAAGAGAATCCTCAGTTGACAATTTAATGCATATACCCTTGATTGCCTTTCTATTTAATTAGACAGGTGATTAAAAGGCATGTTAGTGACCACCAATATCCACCTCTTTGAAATTTCCAACTTCACTTTCTTCCTTTATTAATCTACCTAGACCTTCGTTGACCAAAACGAAGAGCAAAGTAGATAAGGGGAATCCTTGTCTTAGCCCTCTTTTTGGCTTAAAAAATGGAGATGTTGCCCCATTTATTAGAATAGAAAAACATATTGATGTGATGTAGTTCATTACCGATACCACAAATTGAAGACAAAAGCTTAGGTGGATAAGGATTAATCTGGTGTATAGCTAGCTTACCCTATTTTAAGCTTTGGATAGATCCACTTTAACCACTGTTGATATGATATTTTTGACCTTGATAGTATGCAAACCTTATTGAGCAACCCCTATTGCCTCATGTATTTTTCATCCCACCCTCCTTAAGTCCTCTTCTACAAAATCATATCACCCTAAGAAAAACTCCATAGGAATCCCATCTGGCCCTGGACTTTATCCTTTTGAAAACTTTTTAGGATCAACGAAGCTCCTCTTTGCTTACTTCCTCCATTAATGCCAAGTTATCTTATGGGTTTACAAAACTTGGAAAAGAGGTTGACAACCTTAAAACCTTTGCAATTTTGTCTTGAGGTTTATCCATGAAGGTGGAAGAAAAATATTTTACACCTTCATCAACCATCTCCCTAAAATTTGTTTCCCAAGTACCATATTCCTTTTCAATCTTCCATATGGAGTTGATGTTCTTTTCGTTTTAATAGAAACAATTGTATTTGTATTATAAAAAATGTTGCAGTCTTATCAAACAACTAAATATGACATATTCAATATATATTCCTCAAAATATGGCAATTGGTTCTAGATCGTGTGCTTACAGGATGTAGTAGTATCCTCTCCACCCAGGTTTTATTCTCGTGAAATGACATGGTTAGCTACATATTGAGTATATTGTTGAAACGTATTTCATCCCTGTTGTTGACTTGGCATTTCCTATTGAAGAATATAGAGTTTACCCTAGGTACCATCCTCAAAATAAGGGGAAGTACCTCAGGATTTTCCACAAGAGTTGTTAGCTAAAAAAATATTTGTCAAAAGATAGTCTAATTAACATAAAAATTACATCTTCTCTACCCAAGTTTTGGCTTTCATACCAATTTTGTTTCCTAAGTACACCTATATGGGTAAATTCTTATAAATATTCCTAGCAACATAAGTGTTTTGCAATACATAAAAACAAATAAATTGGGAAAGCATAAGATCAATATTCACAGTATTATAACCTACAAGACTCTAGACCATATCAACTAAGTTTTGTGGTACAATTTCTCCTTCCTTGTTTCCATAAGACCCAATTGAAGGATACACCATTTCCTAAGCTATACTCTTATAATTAACCAATTCATTGAAAACATGCCTAAGCACAATGCTCTCCTTTTGCAGCTCCATGATCTCTTAATTTTGATGATGAATTGTTTCCATGAGCAAGGTGATCTCATTATCCTTGTACTTGTCTTGATCCCATGTATGTGCAATCAACTCAACAATGCTAGATTTTTCTTCATGAGTTATGGCTTCCTAAATTCTTGAATTCCTTCTTATTTTTGAAATTTCATACACCATACAATGGCCCTCATGAGTATGTCCCAGATTCATTATTATTTGTCTTGTTGGGACTCTTCCTGGAGTGCCCAAATCATCCTTAGCTTGAGCTAGCTTACAAACTGAATCAAAGTAGATAAAGCATACCCAATACTGGGCCATACTCCTTTGAATACTCATATTTCTCTCCACTCTCCCCAATTCATATGATTGACAATGAAAATCCACAAAGGATGCATAGAGGAATGAGCTCATATTCATAGTAGTTGTGAGAGACCCATAAATTGATCCTCATGGTCCAAATATGAGCTTCGTGGTCCTTAAAAAAATATAATTTGTCATCCACAGTAGGAATAGAGCAGAAGGGGAGAAGCCCCAAATAGAATTTCCCCATGGGCGAATCCAAATGACCAACCCCTGAAGCAATAAACCCAAATTTCATGCGGGGGATATCACTTTCCCACCTACATTATAAGTGAAATAAATGGGTGGTTGATTACCCATTTTTGTTTTCATCCCAACATGTGACTCATTTCTCGCTACATGAGAGGATATGAGTGATGAATCCAAACTAATGTCTTCACAAGCTAAAACAATTGTGTTCATTAATTTGGTGATGCTTTCATGATTTAATCAAATATGGCATTTCATACCATTAAAAACAATTTTATTTTTTATTTTCATGGGATTGGAAGCTTTTGATGGCCTTTTGTATCTTTCATGATCCCTTGGTCCATCCTGCACGCTTCATTGGCTAAAATGTTTTCCCTTTCATTAAAAAATATGAGAATATGATAAAACTCAATCGTTTCAAATCTGTTTGCCTCTTTATTGATCATGGTTATCCTTCTTTATAGATTACTTTGTGATCGGGGATTTCTGTGAGATATTTCTCTACAAAAATCCTATGGTGAGCATATTTTATTGACACTTAATCACATGTGAACATGAGGAAATAATAGTTAAGCATTGCTCATGAACATGAGCAAATAATAGTTAAGCATTGCACATGAACATGAGAAAAACTATCATAATTAGGTGCATATGTGTAATTAAATATCGACTTAATCAAGCGAGAATGCAATCAAAACTCAAACATATAATTTGACATCCATGTGTTAACTGAGCTCACCAGAACCTTCCGTATATGTCTCTAGATCCACTTGGAATACAAATCGCTTTATTATCCCTCCTTTAGCAAGGGTTGAAACCTTCTCACAAAATGTGGCACATGATCCATACAGGGCATAAAACCCAGAGCATCCTTCTCTTGTACAAAGAGAACTCATTGCTCTCACATAAGTGACATTTCTTCTGACACCATAAGGAATACATTCCTCACAATGCAAGGCTCTCTCTCCAAGGGGCCTAAAGGGGCATCTCCTTAAACAAAGCTTGCACAAGGAATTTATATAGTTTCCCTCTCTCTGTAATTCAAGGATACAAGATCCACAATTTTAGGATCTAATAACAACTCAAGGATAAAAATGAGAAAGCATCTCAACCAACCTTAACTTCCCTTTGAGACTAGGAAACCACTTTTGATAAAATGAGGAAGAATACCAAAACAAACTATGATAGTCTCATCCTCTTATTGAGAATAGAAAAACTAGTTGTGAGGTGGATTCTAACACAAAACTAATTTCCCCTTAAAACAGTGCCTACAAGACCCATTACAAATGTTGACAAAATAGGCCTAGGAAAAATAATGCCTCTCAATCAACAATGGTTATAATACATATTAAATTGTTGCTAACAAGGCTTAGGCATAAAACAAATGCCTTCACTCTCATCATCACTTAAGAGTGGCTAATCAAAACCTTTTACATCAATTTCATGGCAACATTAACATTAAGGAAAATACCCCCAAATGTGCACTAGTGGTAAAATATATGATTTTTAAACCCCCCATTACAAACATGTGCAACATAATAAATAAGGAAAATGCCATCATCATCACACTCATCTCACAATTATGAGACTTTTGGCTGTAAACATGACTATTTTCTGTCGAAATGTCAAAATGGCCTCTTAATGTTGTTGGTTGTGGAGCATGATTATCTTCCTAATTCATATGCAAGTCAAAGAAACTACATGATACACAATTCATGCCCCCCCGATCACGAGGGGGGCAATTTTTTTTGTTTTTTTACAATTCAAATTTTGTAATTTCATAGTCAATCAATATCGTTCATTATAAGGTCTCAAATCTGATGGTAGAAGTTATGTTAGGGTTTTTTTCCCTAAAAGGCAACACTCTTTTATGAGGGAATTGTATTGTGGTTGTGTATTATTGTGAATATTGTATTCTGAGAGAGAAGACTATGAGAGAAAGAAGAGGAAGTTGCAACGGGTGTGTTGTAGGTTGTATCCCTTCATTTTGGTGGATACTAATGTTGGTTGTGGAGCCTGGTTATCTTCCTGATTCAGAGGCCTTCATTTTCAGTCGTGTTTATACACAATGAAGACTTTACACCCCGAAAGAATGTACACTCCTCCACGCAGGGGAGTGCAGGGGGGGCTTGCCCCTCCTTCGGGGTCTGGGGCAAGCGGGCCCTCGGCGGGGGTTCGAGAGCGAAGCCCCCGAAGGAAAAATTGCCTTGTAAATGTATATTGTAATTTCATAGTAAATCTGGGCCATTCATTATAATGTCGCAGGTCTGACGATAGAAATTATGTTAGGGTTTTTTTCCCTAGAAGGCAACCCTCATTTATGAGGGAAATGTATTCCGGTTATGGATCATGGCGAGTATTGTATTATGAGTGAGGAGACTATGAGAGAAAGAATAGGAAGTTACAATGGGTGTGATGAAGGTTGTATCCCTTCATTTGCTGGATAATAATAAAGGAAGGACTTGGTATTTTCTCTGGTGGACGTAGCCCACACTGGGTGAACCACGCATATCTGTGTCTCTATTGTATTTTGTATCTTCTATGTTTTTTTCCACATTTGTTTTATTTTATTGCTCCGCGATTCTGTTTTTCTAAAAACTGGTATCAAAGAGAAAGGTAACTCATAGGAACAGAGGGTTCCTAGTTTGAGTGGAAGCAATGGTGTAAGATGAAAAGTTTAGGGTCGAGAAATTTAACAACCAAAACTACCAGTTATGGAAGATGCAAATGGAAGATTATTTATATTAGAAGAATTTATTCCTACCATTGGGTGGAATATCAAAGAAGTCGATGGCCATGAAGGACGAGGAATGGGAGGTTCTTGACAGAAAGGAACTAGGAACAATATGGTTGAGCCTGGTAGCATCGGTGGATTTCAATATTTAGAAAGAAAATACAACGAAGGAGTTGATGGATGCATTGGCTAAACTGTATGAAATACCCTCGACGTCTAATAAGATATTTCTAATGAAGAGATTATTTCATATGAAGATGTCAGAAGGTGGGTAAGTTGTAGATCATTTAAATGAATTTAATATGGTTACTAATCAACTAAGTTCTGTAAAAGTGGACTTTGATGATGAGGTTAGGGCTCTTCTAATCTTGTGCTCATTTCCAGAAATATGGAATGACTTGGTCATGGCTATAAGTAACTCTGTCTCTGGTTCAAACACTTTAAAATTTGATGATGTTGTTGGTGTTATCCTTAGCGAGGAAATGCGATAGAAAAGCACATGTAAGACATCAAGTAACACGTTAAACATGGAGAATAGAGGAAGATAAAAGGATAGAGGAAAGGGATCACAAAACCACGTGAATTCTAGGAAGGGCAGATCCAAATCTAGACTGGGAAAGATAGACTGTTGGAATTGTGGGAAGAAAGGACATCCGAAGAAAGACTGCAGAGCTCCAAAGAAACAAAGAGATGGACAACAGGAGAAAAATCAGGAAGCAAATGTAACAGGTGATGTGTTACAAGATGCTTTGATTCTTTCTGTAGATAATATTTCTAAGTCTTGGGTAGTAGATTCAGGGGCTTCATTTCATGCCACGCCCCATAGGAAATGTTTTCTAGATTATGTTCAAGGTGATTTTGGACAGGTTCATTTGGGTGATGATGCACCATGCAAAATTGTTGCAATGAGAAAGGTAAAAATAAAGCAAAGGAATGGAAACCAATGGTTGTTGAAAGAGGTAAGACATGTTCCATATCTAAGGAAAAATATAATTTCAAGAGGGAAGTTGGAAAGTGAAGGTTGTATATCCATATTTATAGATAAGGTGTGGAAGGTCACCAAAGGATCACTAGTGATAGAAAAATGAGAGAAGGTAGGTACATTGTACTTATGTACTGGTAATATTGAATCTTCCATCTCTTTAGCTTCTACATGAGTGGATACAAAACTGTGACATCATAGGTTTGGACACATGAGTGAGAAGGGTATGCAGATACTTCACAAAATAATTTTGTTTCCAGATCTTAAACAAATTGATTTGGACTTTTGTGAGCATTGTGTTTATGGAAAACAAAAGAGAGTCATATTTCTCAGAGTCAGAAAAGAAAAGAAGAATGAAAGGTTAGAGATTGTGCATACAGATGTATGGGGACCATCTCAGGTATCATCTCTTGGTGGCTCCCATTATTATGTTACTTTTATTGATGATGCAACTAGAAAAACTTGGGTTTATTGCATTCAACAAAAATCTGATGCTTTTGATACTTTTAAGAAATGGAAAGCTTTGGTTGAGAATGCGACAGGAAAAAGGTTGAAGTGTCTCAGATCAAACAATGGAGGTGAATATTGCAGCAAGGAGTTTGATTATTATTGTTCATACCATGGGATTCGTAGAGAGAAAATAGTTCCCGAAACACCACAAGAAAATGGTGTGTCAGAAAGGATGAACATGACAATCATGGAGCATGCAAAGAGTATGGGATTGCATGTTGGTTTTCCCTTACAGTTCTAGGAAGATGTTGTAGATATTGTTGTTTACTTAATAAACAGAGGACCTTCAAGATCTTTGGATGGTAGAATTCCAGAGGAGGCATGGACAGGTAGAAAGGTAAACTATTCTTTTTTGAAGACTTTCGGTTGTGAATCATTTTTCCATATTGATAAAGAAAATAGAACAAAGCTTGAGGCAAAATCCAAGACGTGTACCTTTATTGGATATAGAGTTAATGATTTTGGTTATCGCTTATGGGATTATGAAAATCAAAAAATCATTGGGAGTAGAGATGTCATATTTAATGATAAGGTCATGTAAAAAGATCAGTTGCAGGGAAAGATACAAGAAAAAGAAATACCAGAATACACAGTGCTTGATGAGATCAATGAAAAATAAATTCCAAAGGTACCAGAAAATCAAAATGTACAACAACAGGAGCAACAGGTACCTCAAACTCCTACAAGTGTTGTTAGAATATATACGAAGTTAAGTAGACCCCCTCAATGATACACTCCTTCATTGTATTATTTATTGTTGATTGATTCTGGTGAAACAGAATGTGATGAAGAGGCAATGCAGGTAGACACTAAAAAGAAGTGGGAGCAAGGCATGAAAGAGGAAATGGATTCCCTGGTAAATAACCAGACTTGGGATTTGGTTCAGTTTCCTGTAGAAAAAAGAGCATTGTAGAATAAATGGGTTTACAAGTTGAAGGAAGAAGATGGAGGAAAAAAGCGGTACAAGGCTAGAATTGTTGTAAAGGGGTTTGCACAAAAGAAAGGTATATATTATGATGGAATATTTTATGTTGTTGTTAAAATGACTTCAATTGGGACTATTTTAAGTCTTGTAGAAGTAGAAGATTTACATCTTGAACAATTATATGTAAAAACAACTTTTCTCCATGGGGATTTGGAGGAAGATATTTATATGCAGTGGCCACAAGGGTATGAGGTCAAAGGGAAGGAAAATTTGGTATGCAGGTTGAAGAAGATATTGTATGTCATAAAGAAATCTCCAAGGTAGTGGTATTTGAAGTTTGACAGGTTTATGATAGAACAAGGTTATAGTAGATGTCATTATGATCACTGTGTTTATTTTAAAAGTCTAGAAAATGGAAGCTATATTATCTTGCTATTGTATGTAGATGACATTCTTGTTGCAGGGTCTAATATGCAGGATATAAATGTGCTCAAGAAGAAATTAGCTAATCCATTTTTTACGAAGGATTTGGGTGTTGCAAAGAAAACCCTTGGTATGAGAATAACAAGAGACATGAAAAATCACAAATTGACATTGTCTCAGGGTGAGTACATAAAGAAGGTGTTGGAGAGGTTTATAATGCAGAATGAAAAACCAGTTAGTACACCTTTGGCCAACCATTTCAAATTAACTAAGGAAATGTGTCCCAAGACACGGGAGGAGATAGAACACATGTCCAGGGTCCCTTATTCATCAGCAGTTGGCAGCTTGATGTATGTGATGGTTTGCACAAGACCATATATTGCACATGCAGTGGGAGTTGTGAGCATGTATATGAACAATCCGGGTAAAGAACATTGGGAGGTAGTAAAGTGGCTTCTTGGGTATTTGAGAGGTATTGCTACACATGCATTATGTTTTGGAGGTTCATACATTGTTCTACAAGGATATGTTGATTCAGATATGGCAGATGATAAAGACAACAGGAGGAGCACCGCAAGCTATGTTTTAAATATAGGTGGAACGATAGTAAGTTGGATTTCGAAGCTGCAAAAGGTTGTTGCACTTTAAACAACATAAGCAGAGGATGTTGATGCTACAAAGGCTAGTAAAGAAATGATTTGGTTACATAGGTTTATGGAGGAATTGGGAAAGAAGCAGGAGAATAGCAGGTTGTACTGTGACAGTGAGAGTGTCATTCATATTGCAAAGAAATCAACCTTCCATTTGAAGACTAAGCATATACAACTCAGGTACCATTTCATATGATCCATCTTGGAAGATGGACATTTGAAGTTGGAAGATGGACATTTGAAGTTGGAAAATATACACACTAGCATGAATCCTGCACACATGTTAACAAAGGGAGTAACCGGGGAGAAATTGAGTTCCTGCTCAGTTTCAGTTGGTATTCAAGCATGAAGGTGAAGATGAGAAATTTTCCAGGTCTGAGAAGGATCATAGTCCAACAAATACAATAGTGATGGAGTTGTTGAGATCAGTCTCCAAGTGGGAGATTGCCAGGTGTGGAGCCTGATTATCTTCCTGATTCAGAGGCCTTTGTTGCCAGTCGTGTTTATACCCCATGAATACTTTACACCCCAGAATAATGTACACTCCTCCATGCGGGGGAGTGAAAGGGGACTTTCCCCTCCTGTGGGGTCTGTGGAAAAGCAGGTGCGAAGCCCCTAAAGGAAAATTTTCCTTGTAAATATATATTGTAATTTCATAGTAAATCTAGACTGTTCATTATAAGGTCGTAGATCTGACGGTAGAAGTTATGTTAGGGTTTTTTTCCCTAGAAGGCAACCCTCTTTTATGATGGAAATGTATTGCAGCTATGGATCACGGCGAATATTGTATTATGAGTCAGGAGACTGTGAGAGAAAGAAGATGAAGTTGCAGCGCGTGTGTTGTAGGTTGTATCCCTTCATTTGATGGATAATAATAAAGGAAGGACCTGGCAATTTCTCTGGTGGATGTAGCCCACACTGGGTGAACCACGTGTATCTGTGTCTCTATTGTATTGTGTATCTTGTGTGTTTTATTTATGCATTTGTTTTATTTTATTGCTCTGTGATCCTATTTTTTTAACAAATAATAAAGGAAGGACCTAGAGATTTCTCTAGTGGACGTAGCCCACACTAGGTGAACCACATATATATGTGTCTCTATTGTATTGTGTATCTTCTCGTGTTTTATTTTATTGCTCTGTGATCCTATTTTTATAACAACCACACCGTCTCAATTTGCATGCAACGCTCAGACAATAAATTTCTTGCAAAAATTTAGATCTTGTTGTGTTGTTGCAGCACTCAAATATCACCAGAATCTATAACATACATTTATCCTTTTGCAATTTCCAAAAGGAAGGGAAAAACCATAATTGCATAAAAATTGCATTAGATTTTGGTGCTAAGGCGCTCAAATGGCTACTCAAATCTTAGTGAACACAACACCAAAAAGTCTGTGTTGTCTTTCTGCAACTTTCGACTGTAAACTCGATATGTTCTGAAAGGTGCAAGTTTACCTCAAAAAACATGCAAAGAAAACATGGGCTTGTCCATAGCCTCCAATTTTCGCTACTCAAATCAAAATTCTGACTGTACCAGTGGATTCTTTGCGAGAAATTGTACAAAAATGACTATAAATGCGTCAAATTTTGTCAGTGTTGCTTCTAGGCCCCTCTTGGGCTCTCTGCCTCGAAAAACATGTCCAACAGTCATGGACTTGGCCATAGCCCTTGAATTTCGCTACCTAGATCATAAAACATACTACACCATTGAATATGACTCAAAAAATCATACAAAAATGATTATAGTTTCATATAATTTTGTCACTGTCACTCCTCGGCTCTTTGCCTCGATCCGTGTGCCCAACCTATGATCCAGATTATTTTCGGCACAAAATGAGAGCGGAGATATAATAAATAAATGCATAGAGATATTGTAGATATTCAATAACATAACATAAATGTATCAGAGATGCAACCATAAACACAGATATACAGTAATACATGATATCTATTAATGAAAGAAATGTACAGAGACTGTAAAAATACAGAGTGAAAGACTCGCAAGAATGGTGGTAGCTTATCTCTGAGAAGAGATGTGACGGCTACTCGCATTCGCAAGAAGAAAATTAAAATGAGGCTCTGAAGGCCTTTTTACAATAAACAGGAAATCCAAAAACCCTAGACATACAAAAACCTAACCCTAGGAGATGAAGCGCCAAAAGTCATGTGGGCCCCGTTTGGGTAAGTTAGTACATCAACGTTTGCATACGATCTATGTTTTAGGCGTATGATAGCACGTTGGAAAGGTATCGTTAAGTAGATTAATTTTGGGGGCTCTATCATGCCTTCTGAAACCATTGAGAATCTCGATCCCGAAAAACCTTCATTTAGGCCCTCAAAATGGCCTTGGAAGTTAAAACTACTAAAAATAGTAAATTGCCAAAATTGTCAGAAAACTATTTTGAGCCAGTTGGAAAAGGTGGGTGGCCACAGATATCCACCTATATCAATCCTCCATCCTTAGGAAGCAATGGTCTCCATTGCATTGAGTGCCCGGGGGAGAGGAAAAAATGTTTGTTGAATCTGAATCTTGGTGAGTTGTTTGCCTTGCTGGAGACGTCGCGTTGCTCGATTTGTGAAAGGCTATCACAAGCATGTGGCTGGAAGGGTTGGACCTTTTTAACCAGTCTGGATACATGAGATGCCTGTGTGCAAAAGGAATCTTTGTGCTTTTCTGCAACCTTTTCGACCTGCTTATGTTGGATAGAAGGTGCTTGGGGCGAGGTTGTAGTGGTGGCAGTGTCCTTCTATTCCCCTTTTGAACAGATTGTGAAGAAGCTAAATCTTGAAGTATGAGATACTAACTTGCGACACTTTTTAGGTGGAATAGTATTCGGAACTAACTCTGGTATTCTATAGAGATGACCCCCCAGAGAAACAATGACACTGCGGGGTCAAGACTCATAAACAACATGGAGATTCCACATATATGGTTGGCCCAAGAGAACATCACAGACATCCAGTGGGGAAACATCACATAATACCTCATCCTTTAAGGGCTATATGTCGTATGACAATCGACACTGCTGGCTGACACGAAGATCTTTTCCTTGGCGAAGGCACCCAATGTTGTATGGTTGTGGGTGTGGTGTTGTCGACAATCCCAACTGTTTGACGACCTCTGCTGAGATGAGGTTCTTATGGCTTCCACTATCAATAATAAAATGCAGCGGGGTCCCCTTCACCCACATCTGTGAATGAAAAAGGCGCTCTCCCTCTTCAGGATTTGTTGGTTCTTTTGTTTGAATTGTTGTGGTCGTGACAATAGCAATGGGTTCTGTGTCGATGATCTGTCTTTTACCAGTATTTTCATAATCAGATTCTGAATTAGGGTTCAGCTCCTTGTCCTTGATATCGTCCACCAATGACTATTTTGAGTGACATTCATCGGTGTTGTGCCAGAGGCTTTTGTGGAAATCGCACCATTTTTCGGTGTCCTTCTTTATCTTCCCGTGACCCTTCTTTTCCTATGGCTTAGAATGGTTTTCAGGAGACTGTTTGTCAGGGCCATATTTTTCATACTTTGGTTGTTGCAGATTTGTAGACCTGAACTCCCATTTGTTCTGGTGCTTAAATTTATGCTCGATTTTAACAGCATATCGATAAGCAACACCGAGTGATGAGATGTCCAGAAAATCCATTTCAGTTTGGATGTATCTGTGTTGAGCCCCACGGTATTTCAGAACCAAATGTTGTTCGGAGTCTTTGATACCCAACTTGGTGCATAAGGTATGGAAGGTATTAGTGAACTCTAGAACTGCTTGGCCCCTCTCTTGCCATAGTGTGGTCCATCTCATGTACTGGTCCTCATAGTTGCCAACAGGGTAATACTGTTCCTTTACCGTGTCCACAAAAAAATCCCAAGTGGGCTCAACCCCATATATTCCAAATTCCTATGTGGAACTTTTCTCCCAGTAAGTTTCCCACCAATGTTTGACATAGGGGAGAGATTTAAGGAGTGCGAAGGTGATCTTTTTTCTGTCGGAAAAATGGTGAACAGAGAAATAACCGTCTAGTAGATTTAACCATTTGTCTAAGGCATCCGCATCTATCTGTCCTTCAAATACAGGAATATCAAAATTAACTTGTACCTTGAAAGGTGAGGTTCTTCCAAAGTGGTCACTTGATGAAGATGAGCCTATTGCTATCGGCAGGCGTTGAAGGATGTGGGAAAAATTCTCCATCATTTTGTCCCTCTGTCGCGTGAGAGCTTGCTCAAGCAACAGACTGATAGGATCATTTGTTCCGTCGTTTTTATTTTCTTCCGCCATTGAAGGTTTCTTGGGTGTGCGAGAGTGATTTTCCTCAAGAGAGACAAGCTTGAGACCCAACTTGCTATACTTGGACCTCGTCGGGGACATGCACTGAAAAACGATCAAGAGCAGCCTGCTTTGATACCACTGATCCAGATTATTTTTAGCATGAAATGAGAGCGGAGATATAATAAAGAAATGCACAGAGATATCGCATATATTCAATAATATAACATAAATGTATCAGATATGCAACCATAAACACAAATATACAGTAATACACGATATCTATTAATGAAAGAAATGTACAGAGACTGTAAAAATACAGAGTGAAAGACTCGCAAGAATGGTGGCAGCTTATCTCTGAGAAGAGATGTGACGGCTACTCGCATTCGCAAGAAGAAAATTACAATGACGCTTTGAAGGCCTTTTTATAATAAACGGGAATTCCAAAAACCCTAGACATCCAAAAACCTAACCCTAGGTGATGAAGCGCCAAAAGTCATGTGGGCCCCGTTTGGGTAAGTTAGTACATCAACTTCCCAGGGTCGTAACGTTTTCATACGATCTCCGTTTTAGGCGTATGATAGCCTATTGGAAAGGTATCGTTGAGGAGATTCATTTTGGGGGATCAATGATGCCTTCGACTATCATTGAGAATCTCGATCCCGAAAAACCTTCATTTAGGCCCTCAAAATGGCCCTGGAAGTTAAAATTGCTAAAAAAAGTAAATTGCCAGAAAATTGTTTTGAGCCAGTTGGAAAATGTGGGTGGCCATCGATATCCACCTGGATCAACCTACAAGTACAAACTTCATTTAATATCCCTCGTATTGTGTTCCAGGTGGAACCCTTCCTCTTGGTTCCACACACCTTGAGCTACATGTAGAGGTCGGATCCCTGACCCGTGCACTCTATTCCAGACTATCATCTCAACCGAGTATTGAAATTCCTAGACTGTCCTCCTGACCGAGTATTGAAAGTCTGGTTCAAATAGAAGTATGATGGGCAAAATTTACAAAGTTTCCACGTGGCGTATTGGTCAAGCCTTTGGAATGGTTTTTGGGAGGTTCAGGGGTCGAACCCCCATATATTTTGAATGTTTGTATTTTGGTTTGGTCGGCCAGATCTGTTCCCGGATCCGGTCCAGACCTCTGGTCGACAGTTTTTAAACTTTTTCCCTATTTACATTTTGATCGCCAAAGTTATCTATTGGTCATTGACTGGTTTAGTGGTCGATTTTTATATTTTATTTTTATTTTTTGGCRTCTAATTCTCATTAAGAATATGAGGGGTGCCACGTGGTCCTCCATGATTAGGCCATGTGGCACTTTGTGATTATCTAGTCAACAGTCAAGTGGTGGCCTAGTCAGCACCCGTGTCAACGCCTAGTCAGCGCCATGTCARTCTTTGTACTGCCAAATCATTTGTGCGGATGACACGTGGCTCAATTTTACTGGTCCATTTGGACCCCTGAAAAGGCCAAATCCACCTCACACATGGTATCCTCTCATGTTTCCATGTCATTCGTTGTATTTCCCAGTCAACTATAGTACAACCACGTCATATATCGTACAACCATGTCATTTGTCGTATGACCACATCAATGTTGTACTTATCAGTGAGTCAACATGTCACATGTTGCGTCAGCACCATACTTCATATTATAATTACGTACGGTCCAGTCACTATGTTGACATCCTCACCGTACATCCACGCCAGCCTCCGTACTACCACATGGCATCCGTATGGCTGCCACATGGCACATTTGTATTGGTCCACATGGACCCCTAAAAGTGACAAAAATGTGTGACATGTGGCATCATGTGGTTCTCCCACATCAGCATGCTGACATTAGCACTGTACGGATTTCACCAGATTTTCCTGTTTGCCGAAAATTTCAGATGACCATAACTTTAGCATTCAGAGTCCATTTGAGGTGTCCTTTGCACCATTGGAAATATCTTATTGAGTTATTTTACTTGGTGTTGTTTTCGTCGAAATCTAGTAACTTTTATTTTTGGCCATTTCTTTTCAACTAAGGAGGATCCAACCTCCAACTGCATAGACTCTGGTACGTGATTCTTGCTTGGTGTACCATGCTCAAGGTGAAGCTTCCAACATTTCCAACTGCAATGACCAATCATTTTGCAGTGAGTGAAATAGTTGTGTGACTTCAAGTATGTCTCCCTTTCACTATAAAGAGCTTTTCTCCTCTAGCACTTTGCAACGTTCTTGTTGTCCCAAGATTTTCAAGGAGATGTTGATCTCCTCCAAAATCTCTTGCTAGATCTATCACTTTCAGAAAGTGATGTGCCATCACTTTTCTTAGATGGTGTTAGTGATGATCTTATCTCTTTGCTTGAAGAATCGTCTGCTTCAGCTTCTTTTGAGCATTCTCTTTCACCATACCCCAATCATGCACATCAGGGTCTTCCTTCAACCTCTAGTGGTTGAATGATGCCTTGGCCATCATTACCAAGACCTCCTCCTTTATACCCCATCGTCCTCAACAACTTCAAGCCAATGCCCTTGGTGTTCCTTTCAAAAAATCTAAAAGAGACATCATCATTAATAAGGGAAGTAATTGAACATGGAGAATTCTTTACCTCCATTCATGTTTCTGACGCTTGGTCATCTTCCTGAATTTTGGACAACTACTCCTCCTAGTTGGATGAAGTTGTAGATGAGGCTTCTAGGAAACCACCTTGGTTCCCTGGTGTCTAGAGAACATCCTCTATTATCTGACAATATGTGCAAGTATCTGTATTTTCATAACAACAACCATAAATGATATACCTTCCATGGCCACAAGTTTGTCTAGTCTTGGAGGGACTTTATTCTTCTCATGTAGCGAAGAATTCCCCAACTTTCTCCTCCATAGCTTGTAGCTGCAGTCGTAGTTTTCTCTTTTCTTCTTCATATTTTTGAAGCAACCTCCTCAATTCAACGTTCTCTACTTGAATGGTCTGGTTGATTTCTTCAATCTCATGAAGCCATGCTTGCTTCTTTGCCTTTCCCATGATTATATTCACAATCTGCAAAACTGGTTAGACCTGCTCTGATACCACTTAATCCAGGATTTATGTGAGATCTTTCTCTACACAAATCCTATGATGAGGATCTTTTATTGACACTTAATCACATGTGAACATGAGAAAATAATCGTTAAGCATTGCATATGAACATGAGAAAAACTATCATAATTAGGTGCATATGTGTAATTAAATCTCTACTTAATCAAGTGAGAATGTAATCAAAACTCACTCATATAATTTGGCATCCATGTGTTAACGAAGTTCACCAAAACCTTCTGGCTACGTCTCTGGATCCACTTGGAATACAAATCGATTTATTATCCTTCCTTTAGAAAGGGTTGAAACCTTCTCACAAAATGCGGCATGTGCTCCATACAGGGCGGAAAACCCAGAGCAACTTTCTCTTGACAAAGAGAAGTTAAGGCTCTCACATAAGTGACATTTCTTCATACACGAGAATGACTACATTCCTCACAATGCAAGGCTCTCTCTCCAAGGGGCCTAAAGGGGGCTCTCCTTCAACAAATCTTACATAAGGAATTTATATAGTTTTCCTTTATTCATAATTCAATGAGAAAAGACCCACAATTTTAGGATCTAATAACAACTCAAGGATTAAAATGAGAAAGCATCTCAACCAAACTTAAATTCCCTTTGAGACTAGAAAACCACTTGTGATAAAATAAGGAAGAATCCAAAACCAACCTATGAGACTCTCATCCTCTTCTTGAGAATAGAAAAACTAGTTGTGAGGTGGATTCTCACACAAAACTAATTTCCCTTTAAAACAAGGAAACTAATTGTGAGTTGGATTCTCACACTTAACTAATTTCCTTTTTTACAAATTAAATGAAAAATACATGATTAATTTCCACTCGCTTCAAGTATTAATCATTTTTCCAATTTGAATGAATAATACATGAGCTTCTAACACTCATTTAAAGTATTAATCATTTTTTTTTACAATTTAAATCATTCATGAGCATTAATTATTCTTTGTCACCTATCATCAATTAAAATTTTAATGATTTTCTCCATGGTGTGCAAAGCAATCCTTGTGTGAAGATCCTCCTGGATCACTTTGACTTTGTACTAATACTTTTCTCAATATTTTGATTAACAATTCTAAATCTCCAATGACAATTACTATTTTGTATTGTCTTGCATTGATTAGTTTCAATCCCAGAAAAATATTTAATGCTTCAGGCTAGTTGTTTGTTGTTCTTCTCAAACCCCACACATATGAATTTTCTTCTTTTCCTTTAGGATCGATAATTTTCCCTCCTGTTGTACCCACCTCGGAGTTGACAATATTTCTACAACTTGCACATCTATAAAAAACAAACCTAGTGTTCTCATCTCCAGCCTAGAGCCAAAGTTTCCTACCTTTTAGTCTCCACTCTTTTTATAGAATATGTCTCTTTTTATCTTCCAAGAGTTTGATCTCAACCAAAATTTCCTCGTTTTTATATCCAAACCCATCATTGCTATAAAAGTAAGCTATATTTCCTCCACTTCTTTGAGGGTTCTTCCATCTTTCAACTTTTTTTCTTTTACCCATTGCAAAGCGACCTTTTTTATTTTTTCATATTCTAGAGAAATTGAATAGGAGTTGATTCTATCAATGTACCACCATAGGGTTTTGAAGTCTCTCTTTTTTTTTAACAAAATCCTCATCCTTTAGCCATTTTGAGTTTTCTTGAAAGCATTGAGTGGTTTTCCTTGTGTGAGAGATATTTCCAAAAGAACAAGAAGATGGTAAGAGTCCCCACCTTGAGTAAACATATTGTCTAATTATGATTATTTCATCCAACAAGGCTTCTTAGATCAAAATTGATCTATTCATTTTGCATTTCGAGCTTCTCTTATCATTTTATTTCACCATGTTGGTTCTATGTATAATAAACCTACTTATTCCAAATTTTTAATGAAATATCCCACTAAATAGTCCACTTGTGCTATTGGTCCCCACACTTTTAAAGCTTCCAGAGAAAAATTGAGATCCCCTTCTACCACAACTAGACCATTTTTGAGCCATTCCATCTTAAAAACTATGTCCTAGTATTCCACCCTATCCATATATGGTCCATGTATGTTGAGAAGAGTAAGACCTTTTCCAATGTCTAGAGAGAACAAAGTAGTCGCCAAACCTATAGAGAATGTCGATGAATTATCTATAAGAGCCCTAAATCGAGACAATTGTTTTCTTCTTTTGATTTTCCTGAACTAGCTTGTTTTTGTGCCAGTGACATGAAATAATTCCTTCCTCTATGTGGGGATTTTTTAATCTTTTTCCTCAAAACGCCACAATCCTCAAAACACCACAATCCTCCCTCCATCCTGAAAAAATTGACAACCCTTTGTTTTGAGATATGAGATTATATTTGGGGGCATCCATAGGGTTTTCACAGAGACCTTCTTGTAATCCATGCTCCTTACTCATACTATTAACTTCCACATGTATTAATTTTTCGTCTATAAGATTTTATCCTAAACCAGATAAAGGAATTACAGGAAGAGGATTCAAGTTTTTAATTCCCAAAAGGCTAGGGAGGAAATCACTCAAGTACTCTTCTCCCTGGATTTCTTCATTTAATTTCCAATACCCAAAGAGTAACTTTTGAGAACCAATTAAATTTGCATGGCATGGGTTTTTAGACTTGCATGAAAGTTTTGAATTCTCCATAATTTTTGTAGAGGCTTCTAGAGTTTGGGTCACATGGTTGTTTGTGTTTATAGGGTGATGAGGATTTGATAGAGGTAATTCTTTAGAGCAAATTGGGCCATTTTTTCCATCATCGACACCACAACCGTATTGGCTTGATCAACTTTCATTATTTCATCCTTAGAAAGGCTCGGAGGCTTTTTGGCCCAAAATTTTCATTTATTTGGATATGTGCAATTGGCTACCAAGTGCCCGTAAATGTGAAAACGTCCACATTTTAATGGAATACCTTCATAATCAATGGTCTGGTGAAAATTTTCATTGAGTCTTTGAATAACCATAGACTTTTCCAATCCCCCTTTCAAGTCCATATTGACCAATATTTGTGCCATTCCCATGTATCACAAGTCAAGATAAGATTTATTGACATCATAAAAATATCCCAGGGCATTTCCTATTTTAGGAAACACTTCATCCGACCATAAAAATAGTGGGAGTCCCAGATGCCTAACCCATACTGGGAGTATCTCTAGATAGGTAGTTTGAGTGTTAATGCCACTTCTTCAAGAATAAGGTTTATGTTCCCCATTTCCACCTCTTATGAAGGATGTTTTCAACTTCAACCCTAGACTTTCCATCCAACCATTTACAAGAATAATAGTTCAAGGGGAGTAGCCTCCCTCCACCATGAAATTAATGTAACAACCCAATTGATTTTTATTGATCATAGTTTATTAAGTTAAATTTAATTAATTATTAAAATAAATACAATGAATCTTTTTACTATTTTATTATTTTATGGTAGGTGAGGGAATTAATGAGGGGGTAAGGAAGTTGGGGAATTGAATGAGGGAGAGGGATTTGAGAGAGGAGGATAAGGGAGAGGGGAGAGCACTGGTAAGGGGGGTCCTTTTCTTTTTGGGGGAAAATTTTGGAAGAAAGAGAAGAGAAGGAGGAGGAGATTGGAAGGAAAGATTGTTTTTTGGGGGGGACTTTTACAGGGTCACTTTTGTTGCTGGGAACTTTGGGCTCGGGGCCCAGGAAACCACAAGGATTCCTGGAGCTAGGGAGCTGGATACGTTGTTCCTAGTTCCCTGGGAGGTAAATATTTAGTTTTGGGCATTTTTGGAAAGAACAAGAGCAAAGGAGAAAGGGGATAAATCAACCAGAACCTCCGGGTCGAGGTGTGTATTTTACTAGTTGATCTGTTGTATTTATGTTGTTGTTATTATGCTATCTATTTACCAGTTTATTCCTTGCATAAAGAAAAATTCTAATGTAAATTGTTGTAAATGAAACTTCTTACTTGCAGATCTTTCAATAATATAAATTTTACTTCATATTTTCAAAATTTATTTTCTTACATAAAAGAATCATTACAGTATGAGATAATTATATTATGAGGCCATGAAATAGAGGGCCTTACATATGGTATCAGAGCTCGGTTTCAAAACTGAAACCTATGGCTTGAAGAACCACTTAACTATGCAAACCATTTCCTAAAACAACTCGTAACCTACAACCGAGAAACCCTTTATTTGCAGGCCTTAAACCCTTGTGGATAACCCAGAAATAACCCACCAAAAAAAATAAAAAATAAATAAAATTGAAATCTTGATGAAGAGAGAGTGTAGCATGAAAATTTATCATGTAGCATGTTCCAACCTCTTGTTCCTTATTTCAAATCCACCTGCTAACCTGTAAGAAACTTCACCTACAAGAGAGACAAAGAAGTAACAAATATCAGATTTTAAAAATACCAAGATTAATGTAAAGTGGAAAATGTGCAAAGTGGGTGTAATGGAAAGGGAAATTGAAATATATATATATGTGTGTGTGTGTGTGTGTGTGTGTGCGTAAATTTTTGAATTTTTATTTAAAACAAAAATAAATAAATAAAATAAAATAAAAAATTAGTTACCTGAAAGTTTCAAATGTTGCTTAAACCCAATAGTAATTGCATGGTAATATTGTTTCCTTAATTGATCCCCCTGTTAGAAAAACAGGACCGTGGAGCAATAAAATAAAACAAATGTGGAAAAAAAACACAGAAGATACGCAATACAATAGAGACACAGATTTGTGTGGTTCACCTAGTGTGGGCTACGTCCACCAGAGAAATTGCCAGGTCCTTCCTTTATTATTATCTAGCAAATGAAGGGATACAACCTACAACAAAACCCGTTGTAACTTCCTCTTCTTTCTCTCACAATCTCCTCTCTCAGAATACAATACTCGCCATAATGTACAGCCGCAATACATTTCCCTCATAACAGAGGGTTTCCTTCTAGGGCAAAAAACCCTAACATAATTTCTACCGTTAGATCTGTGACCTTATAATGAACGGTCTAGATTTACAATGAAATTACAATATACTTTTACAAGGCAATTTTTCCTTCGGGGGCTTCGCCCCCGAACCCCTCAGCCGGGGGGATAGGCCCCTCGGACCCCGCAGAGGGGGTACCCCCCCTCTGCACTCCCCCGCGTGGAAGAGTGTACATACTTCTGGGGTGTAAAGTCTTCATGGGGTATAAACATGACTGAAAGAAAGGACCTCTGAATCAGGAACATAATCAGGCTCCACAACCAACAATCTCCCACTTGGAGATTGATCTCAACAACACCACCAATGATGTATATGTTGGACTTTGAACCTTCTTGGACCTAGAAAATTTCTCATCTTCATCTTCATTCTTGAATACCAACTGAAACTGAGAAGGAACTCAGTTTCTCTCTGGTTACTCCCTTTGTTAACATATCTGCAGGATTCTGGCTAGTGTGTATCTTTTCCAACTTCAAATGTACATCTTCCAAGGCAGATCGTATAAAGTGGTACCTCAACTGTATATTCTTAGTCTTAGAATGGAAGGTTGAGTTCTTTGCAAGATGAATTTCACTCTCACTGTCACAGTACAACCTGTTATTCTCCTACTTCTTTCCCAATTCCTCCATAAACCTTTGTAACTGAATCATCTCTTTACTAGCCTCTGTAGTAGCAACATATTCTGCCTCTATTGTTGAAAGTGCAACAACATTTTGCAATTTCGAAATCCAACTTACTGTTGTTCCACCTATAGTAAAAACATACCCT
>ML778057.1:2514413-2584582 GCA_009831015.1 Picea engelmannii | reverse complement strand
TCCTCCAAATCCCCATGGAGAAAAGTTGTTTTTACATCTAATTGTTCAAGATGCAAATCTTCTACTACCACAAGACTTAAAATAGTCCTAATTGAAGTCATTTTAACAACAGGAGAAAATATTTCATCAAAATCTATACCTTTATTTTGTGCAAACCCCTTTATAACAAGTCTAGCCTTGTACCGCTTTTCTCCTCCATATTCTTCCTTCAACTTGTAAACCCATTTATTCTGCAATGCTCTTTTTCCCACAGACAACTGAACCAAGTCCCAAGTCTGGTTATTTGCCAAGGAATCCATTTCCTCTTTCATGCCTTGCTCCCACTTCTTTTTGGTGTCTACCTGCATTGCATCTTCATAACATTCTAGTTCACTAGAATCAGTCAACAATAAATAATACAATGAAGAAGAGTATCATTCAGGGGGTATACTTAACCTGGTAGATCTTCTAGCAACACTTGCAGGTGTTTGAGGTACCTGTTGCTCCTGTTGTTGTACATTTTGATTTTCAACTTCCTTTGGAATTTATTTTTCAGTGATCTCATCAAGCACTGTGTATTCTTGTTTTTCTTCTTCCTGTTTCTTTCCCTACAACTRATCTTTGTACATGACCTTCTCATTGAATATGACATCTCTACTCCTAATGATTTTGTTATTTTCATAATCCCATAATCGATAACCAAAATCATTAACATCGTATCCAATAAAGGTACACTTCCTGGATTTAGACTCAAGCTTTGTTCTATTTTCTTTATCAATATGGACAAATGCTTCACAACAGAAAGTTTTCAAAAAAGAATAGTTTACCTTTTTTCCCCATCCATTCCTCCTCTGGAATTCTACCATCCAAAGAGCTTGAAGGTCCTCTGTTTATTAAGTAAACAACAGTATCTACAACATCTGCCTAGAACTGTAAGGGCAAACTGGCATGCAATCTCATACTCCTTGCACACTCCATGATTGTCCCGTTCATCCTTTCTGACACACCATTTTCTTGTGGTGTTCTTGGAACTGTCTTCTCTCTACGAATCCCATGGTATGAACAGTAATCATCAAACTTGTTGCTGCAATATTCACCTCCATTATCTGATATGAGACACTTCAAACTTTTTCATGTCTCATTCTCAACTAAAGATTTCCATTTCTTAAAAGTATCAAAAACATCGTATTTTTGTCGAATGCAATACCCAAGTTTTTCTAGTTGCATAATCAATAAAAGTAACATAATAGCAAGATCGACCAAGAGATGATACATGAGTTGGTGCCCATACATCTGTATGCACAAGATCTAACCTTTCATTCTTCTTTGCTTTTCTGACTCTGAGAAATCTGACTCTCTTTTGTTTTCCATAAACACAATGCTCACAGAAGTCCAAATCAATTTGTTTAAGGTCTGGCAACAAATTTCTTTTGTGAAGTATTTGCTTACCCTTCTCACTCATGTGTCCCAGCCTATGATGCTACAGTGTTGTATCCACTCATGTAGAAGCTAAAGATATAGAAGAGTCAGTATTACCAGTACATAAATACAATGTACCTACCTTCTCTCCTTTTGCTATCACCAATGATCCTTTGATGACCTTCCACGTCTTATCTGTAAATATTGATATACAACCTTCACTTGCTAACTGCTCTGTTGAAATTAGATTTTTCCTTAAATTTGGAACATGTCTTACCTCTTTCAACAACCATTGGTTTCCATTGCGTTGCTTTATTTTTACCTTTCCCATTCCAACAATTTTGCATGGTGCATCATCACCCAAATGAACNTGTCCAAAATCACCTTGAACATAATCTAGAAAATGTTTCCTATGGGGTGTGGCATGAAATGAAGCCCTTGAATATACTACCCAAGACTCAGAAATATTATCTACAAAAAGAATCAAAGCATCTTGTAACACATCATCTGTTACATTTGCTTTCTGATTTCTCTCTTGTTGTCCATCTCTTTGTTTCTTTAGAGCTCTGCAGTCTTTCTTCAGATGTCCTTTCTTCCCACAATTCCAACACTCTATCTTTCCAAGTCTAGATTTGGATCTGCCCTTCCTAGAATTCCCATGGTTCCCTAAGCCCTTTCCTCTATCATTTTGTCTTCTCCTGTTCTCCATGTTCAACGCATTACCTGATGTCTCACCTGTGTTTTTCCGTCGCATTTCCTCACTAAGGATAACACCAATAACATCATCAAATTTTAAAGTATTTGAACCAGAGACAGAGTTACTTACATCCATGACCAAGCCGTTCCAGCTTTCTGGCAATGAGCACAAGATTAGAAGAGCCCTAACCTCATAATCAAAGTCCACTTTTACGGAACTTAGTTGATTAGTAACCGTATTAAATTCATTTAAATGATCTGCAACAGACCCACCTTCTGACATCTTCATATTAAATAATCTCTTCATTAGAAATACCTTATTGGACGTCGAGGGTTTTTCATACAGTTTAGCCAACGCGTCCATCAGATCCTTCGTTGTCTTTTCTTTCGAAATATTGAAAGCCACCAACGCTGCCAAGCTCAACCATATCGTTCCTAGAGCCTTTCTGTCAAGAATCTCCCATTCTTCGTCCTTCATGGTCATCGACTTCTTTGTTACTCCGCCCAATGGTAGGAATAGATCCTTATCATATAAATAATCTTCTATTTGCATCTTCCATAACTGGTAGTTTTGGCCGTTAAATTTCTCGGCCCTAAACTTTCCATCTTCCGACATTGCTCCCACTCGAACCAGGAACCCTCTTTTCCTGCAAGTTACCTTTCACTCTGATACCAGTTGTTAGAAAAACAGGACCACGGAGCAATAAAATAAAACAAATGCGGAAACAAAACACAGAAGATACACAATACAATAGAGACACAGATTTGCGTGGTTCACCCAGTGTGGGCTACGTCCACCAGAGAAATTGCCAGGTCCTTCCTTTATTATTATCTAGCAAATGAAGGGATATAACCTACAGCAAAACCCATTGTAACTTGCTCTTCTTTCTCTCACAGTCTCCTCTCTCAGAATAAAATACTCGCCATAATACATTTCCCTCATAACAGAGGGTTTCCTTCTAGGGAAAAAATCCCTAACATAATTTCTACCGTTAGATCTGCGACCTTATAATGAACGGTCCAGATTTACAATGAAATTACAATATACTTTTACAAGGCAATTTTTCCTTCGGGGGCTTCGCCCCCGAACCCCCCAGACCCTGCAGAGGGGGTACCCCCCCAATGCACTCCCCCACGTGGAAGAGTGTACATACTTCTGGGGTGTAAATTCTTCATGGGGTATAAACACGACTGAAAGTAAGGACCTCTGAATCAGGAACATAATCAGGCTCCACAACCAGCACCTCCATCGACGTAGATCCATGATACCAATGATCATTGTATCACTGCAAGGTCCACACTTGCTGACATTCCATCATTGATACTTTATCTTTCCATAAACATTTTCCAATCCTTGAAACCCCGAGACACAAATCATGATAAATATTACTTCAAACAGACATCTAAAACTCATTTACATATAGGGAGTCAGGACTTGTATCTTATCGGGACTTGGGACTTACTCACATAAGCGCACCTTACCACAAAAATTGTCCAATACAAAAGGGGGTCCAATAGTAAATAGAGAAACGAGGATTACAAGAAAACGGTACAAGATCAATGATGTAGTAGGCCCATTCACTAGGGTTTCATTCTTGTCATGATTTACTCGACCCACATGATAAAATTAGAAGAGGATGAGACTTGGTGCAATTTGGATGAAATTGTAAACCCAAGGAAGCCCTAGTTGTGCAGTGCAACCCCATGCTTGATGTATAGTTCTCAAGAGAACCTTGAGTTTACAAAAAAAAAAACAACGAAACAACTACCCTACTTTTGTCCCCATCGTTGGGATCCTCTGCAGGAATTTCCTTCTCCAGCTCATCTTCGACACTTGGTTGTTCAAATATTAAAAAGGCTTGACGGCCTTCTCTTCGGCTTTCGAAGTTTCAATGGTGGGCGAGGGCTTTGCCTCTACATTCTCAGTGACCTCTAGGTCTGCCTTAGATGGGGTATAGCTCATGGGATTGGTTGGAGTCTTGGGGAATTCATTGGGAGCCTTGGTCATCGATTCCCTGGCTCAGAGAAGGTAACCGAGCTAAAACCCTAATGCCATCAATTCCATGGCCATGCCCTGGCTGGGCCACCAGCATTAGTTGCGCGAGCAGTGGAGCTCATGGACAGACCGATTTCGTGCATGTGGCACACGCCTTAAACCACTTGGCCATCTCAACGAGAGAAGAGTGATGAGAGTGAATTTGAACCCACAAATCCTTTGGACCAAAGCCTAGATCTAGCACCTCAGACCAACTCGACCTTCTCTGACCAATGAGCACATACTTAGAATCAGTTGCACCCTTGAATTGGAGACAAGCAAAGACCTTTTATTTCGAGCTTGCAGCTTCTGCTAAATTTGGACTGGGAACCTTCCTTAGTCTCTAAGCTCAGAGCGACCACAACACCTTGAAATGGACTGTGTGTGCAGCGGAAGCGTGAAAAAAAAAAATGAAGACCTATGGTTGCATTGAAGCTAGAGTTGTGTAGTTTTTTTGTTTATTATATATATATTTTGTGTTTCTTAGACAAGCGGAAAGGGAGGCACATGGACCTCATGCAAGGTCCAACGTTGCATACCCTCCCTTTTTTTTATTCTTTTTTTATTTTATTTTATTTTTATTTTATTTGTTAGTTTATTTATTATTATATATATACAATAATAAAAATATATATTATTATTGTCATTTGATATTTTAATTATATTAAAATTGTTGAATATTATTATTATTATTTTTTTTTTAATTATAATTACATAATTTTATATGTAATAGATTCTATAAAGTAGATTAAAATTTATTATTTAATTATTGCATAAATCTACAATATTGAATTATATAATTAAGTAATTTGAATTTTAACTATATATATGCATGTGCAAAAGAAATAATGGGTTAAATACATATATATTGGGGAGGGTTCGTAACATATATAATCTGGGTTATAATTAAAATCGTTGAATATTAAAATTTTATTTAATTTTTTGAAATTATAATTACATAATTTTATATGTAATAGATTCTATAAAGTAAATTAAAATTTATTATTTAATTATTGCATAAATCTACAATATTGAATTATATAATTAAGTAATTTGAATTTTATATGCATGTGCAAAAGAAATAATGGGTTAAATACATATATATTGAGGAGGGTTAGTAACATATATAATTTGGGTTAAGATATATGTAATCTGGGATTAGTAACATAATGTAAAGTAATGAGTAGTGAAAAAAAATAATTAATAACTAATTAATATAATGTTAATTACTAAAGTGATTAAATTAGTGAATGTTAATTAGTGATATTAGGGGGAATTTAAATTGATTACATATGATTGATTACATAAATATAGAAGCTCTATAAGGATATAAAATGTTATAGGGTAGGTTTAAACACTTGATTAAAGAAGTATGTTACAGTGAATGGCGGATACCCCACAGTGCTCTTATAGTTAGCGTGGCGAAGGAGTTAGCAATTTACTTGGACAAAATTACCAATTTTAGAGGATTTTGACCCCGACCTTTAGCCACTTACCTTATAAGAGTAATGTCTATTTACAAACAAGTACAAAGAACTTACACCTAACCCTTTGTTTGCAAGTATAAGTTTGAGCAAATGTGGAACCTCTTAAACTCTTCCCTAATAAACATTTGGTTTAATGCAGATTCAATTATTCAATATGGTTAGGACTCGGGGAAATTGAGGCTGAGGGGCATCGTCGCAAGGACCACCAAAGGGACGTCGGTCAGCAGATTTCGAAGTCGAACCACCACCATCTGGAGTGGGTAACCTTGAAGCATCGAGGGACTCAGAGGGAGGGCCTCCACCAGGGGACATCACCATATATCTACAGAATATCAAACTCCCAAAGTTTGTTGGGCAAGTGAACGCGTAGAGGCATGGTTGGAAGGAATGATATGATGTTTCACCTTAAGAGACTATGCTTCCACATCAAAGGAAAATATAGTGATCTTTCAATTGAGGGATAATACCTTGAACTGGTGGGGTAATTTGGAGAGGCAGTTGTACCTTACCCCATACACTGTCTCATGGGAGATTTTTTAGGAGAGGCTCTGGATGAAATATTTTCCTGCTTACCATGAGGAACAACAGGTAGGATCATTTCATTCCCTAATTTAGGGAAACATGACCATGGAAGAGTGTGAGATCAGGTTCATGGAGTTAGTAAAATATGTCTTTTACATGGATATCGATCAACGACAAGCATAACATTTTGTGTACGGGTTAAACCCTAAGATAAGGGCCATGGTATGAATGTTGAAACCATCGCCTATAGCTGAAGCAGTTGAAAATGCTCATTATGTAGAGGAGAATATGAACTTAAACGAAGGTATGAGATCAACCATTCCACAACATCTTGGATTCATGGGGAAGGCCCCTAGGAATTTCTCCAGGGGAGGAAGCTCCAGGCCACCTCCATATGGAAATAGAGTCACACCTAAAGCAGTTAAAACATGTATTTCAATGGAAATGAGTGCAACATCCCACTCATCGCCAACGACACAGGCAGTTCCACGACCTTCTTAGGGAGTAGCAAGTAGGGGTAGGGGCTCCAGGGGAAGGAACTCATTTCAGAGGCCTTCACAAGGAAGCACCCAAGTTCCACCATGTGTTACTTGTTGGGGATGTGGAGGACCTCATTACTAGTGTGACTGTCCTGATTCACAAGTAGGCTTTGTGCATAGAGAAGGTAAGGTCTTGATGGGAAGAGCGATTAGTAGCCACCAAATTTATGCAGCGGTTAATAACTGTCAAGAAGAGAATTGATCCACTATGGTGGAGTCGTCAGGTACGCTAAATCATATCAATGTTAAAATTTTGTTTGATTATGGTGCTACAAATAGTTTCATTTCACCTTCTACATTAGAAAAGTGTGGGTCGACAGCCTACGAGCACGATGACTTTAAACAAGCCGAGATGGCTTCGGGGGAAAAACAAGCAGTGGGTCCTACCGTCGATAATTTTCTAGTATACCTGGGAGTGTGTACTACTTGGTTGAAGGTGTACGTCACTCATCTAGGGATGTAGGACCTAATCATGGGGATGGACTGGTTAGAATCCCATTGAGCTATGGTAGATTGTTTTGCGAAAAGGGTGTTTTGTGTTGACGATGAAGGAAGGTCAGTAGAGATCCACGGTGTACAGAGGAAGGTGTCTCTATGATTTATCTCGACCATGAAGGTCAAACATTGCATGAGGCAAGCTTGTCGATTATATGTAGTGGAAGAAATCAATGAAGGCAAAGGACCCTCCATGGATCAGTATCCAGTATTGTGCGGAGCTAATTCCCAAGACATCATATAGGATGATTGTTCCAGAACTTTGTGAGTTGCAGATGCAGTTGAAGGAACTACTTGACTTGGGGATAATAAGGCCTAGTGTCTCACCTTGGGGTGCACTAGTAATTTTTTTCAAGAATAAGGATGGTTCCTTACAACTATGTATAGATTACAGGGACTTGAATCGTGCTACAGTGAAAAATAGGTACCCAATGCCACAAATAGATGATTTCTTCGATCAGATGAAAGGAGAAACAATTTTCTCAAAAATTGATCTGTGATCAGGGTATCACCAGTTAAGGATTAAAGAGGGTGATATTCCTAAAAATGCCTTTCGAACTCGGTTTGGGCATTACGAGTTCGTTGTAGTACCTTTTTCTTAGACTAATGCACCAACAATATTCATGAGCCTCGTGAATGGTGTATTTCAAAGGTACTTCGACCACTTTGTGCAGGTCTTTCTGGATGATATCCTCATCTATTCCAAGAATGAAAGAGAACACGAGGAACACTTGTGAGTGGTGTTGTCATGCCTTAGAGAGAACAAATTGTATGGAAAGTTGTCGAAGTGTTCTTTCTTCCAAAAAAAGATTCACTATTTAGGTCATATCATTTCCGGTGAAGGAATCTTTATGGACCCAGAAAAGGTGAATGCCATTATGGAATGGCCAATGCCGAAAAATTCTCATGAGGTGAGAAGCTTCATGGGGCTAGTCGGTTATTATCAGAAGTTTGTGGAAGGGTTCTCTAAGATAGTGAAACCCATCACCACCTTACAGTGCAAGGAGGTTATGTATGAATGGACAGAGGATTGTGATACTGCATTCATCGAGCTTAAGAGGTTACTAACTAGTGTGCCAATTCTACGAGTACCGGATATGGAAAAATACTTCACAGTCTGCACAGATGCCTTGAAGAAAGAATTGGGGATCGTGCTAATGCAGGATGGGAGAGTGATATCATATACATCAAGAAAGTTGAAGCAACATGAGGAGATTTACGCTATTCATGATTTAGAGTTGGCAGTTGTAATGCTAACTCTGAAGCTTTGGAGACACTATCTAGTGGGGCGAAGCTTTGAGCTCAAAATAGACCATGAAAACTTAAAGCATCTCTTCACTCAAAGGGATCTCAATGTCAGGCAAAGGCAGTGGAGTGAGTTTATGAGTATGATTTTGTAATTTTGTACACCAAGGGAAAGGAGAATGTGGTCGCAAATGCCTTGAGTAGAAGACCACGTGTCTTCTCCTTGGTACCCTTAAAAGTTAATCTAAGGGAGCGAGTGTTGGGGAAACTCCATGGAGATAGTTGGTATTTAAAGGTTACTTCAACCCTACAGAGTGGGAGGCAATTAGATTCAAAGTATGAAGGATATAGCCTAGAATCAGATGGATTATTAAGATATCAGGGAAGGATGTACATCCCTGAAGGTGGGGATATTCGAAGCATCATACTCAAGGAATCCCATAGAGCACTTTATTGTTCACATCCGGGTGTGAAGAAAATGTATGCAGACATGAAGAAGCTTTTCTTCTGGGTAGGCATGAAGCGTGTTGTATTCCATTTAGTCACCAAGTGCCTAGAGTGTCAACAAGTGAAGGCTTACCACCACCACCCAACAGGTCTCCTACAACCGCATGATGTTCCTATGTCCAATTGGGAAGTCATTTCTATGGATTTTGTTGTGGGATCTCATAGACACAATGCCATTCTTGTGATAGTTGATAAGTTGACCAAGAGTGCTCATTTTATTCTAGTTAGAGACACTTATGATGTCAATGATGTGGCATGTGTGTTTATAAGTGAGGTCATCCATATGCATGGGTTACCCAAGAAGATCATTTCAGATAGGGATTCTCGATTCACATCTAGGTTTTGGACAAGTTTGTAGTCAACGTTGGGAACTCAGTTGAACTTAATAACAACATATCATCTCGAAACAGATGGGAAAACTGAGAGAGTAAATCAGGTTATGGAAGACATGCTTAGGATGTATGTTATGGATAATCAAACCCATTGGGAGAAGTACCTACCTTTGGTAGATTTTGCCTACTATAACAGTTTTCATAGCTCCATTGGAATGCCACCCTATGAATCCCTGTATGGAAGGCCATGCAGGACACCGTTGAGTTGGGAAAGGTTAGAATACCGAGTGACAGTTGGGCAAGAATTGATTCAAGAGATGGAGGAACAGGTGATTCAGATTAGGCAATGACTAAAGGAAGCACATGATAGACAAAAATGTTAGGCTAATGCACATAGGACTGACCGAATTTATAAAGTGGGAGATCAAGTTTTCATTTGTATCGGGCCTAATAAAAGCACCATTTGGTTTGGGAAGGGGACAAAGTTGTCACCTCGATTTATAGGACCATCCAAAATCCAAGAGAGAATTGGACATGTTGCTTATCGTCTCGTACTGCCACCCCACTTGCATAAAACTCGTAATGTTTTTCATGTATCTGTTTTATGTCATTATGTTGCTGACAATATCATAAATTGAATTGGAAGGAATTGCAGGTCTCGGACGTGAGAACCATCATGGTCAAATCGTTACGCATATTGGATCGTAGAGTCTGATAGCTCAGGAATCATCTGGTAGACCAAGTTAAGGTCCAATGGGACAAGTATAACCCAGGATCTGCTACTTGGGAGGATGCAGAGACCTTACGGTGAGATCATCCCTCACTTTTTTGACCACCTTGGAAATATGTTTCTTGAAGGTTGGGTGTATGTAATGCCACCTTTTGACTTAGATAGCTAGAATTACTTAAGGCCTAATCATCTTTTATTTTCTATTAACTGTGAAATTATTAATGATACACTTGAAATTTTAGACATATGAACCTATGTGAATGTCAATTCTATGAATGTTTATCGTTATTTGAATTATGATGGATATTATGCAACCTATTTCTAACTTGAAAATTTTTACATTCAAAGTTGTTGGTACGTGGATACCGAATTGAGAATATGATTAAATGCATTTAAATGAAAATAATGCATAGATATGTATGATTTTGTGTTATAGACTAATCTGCAGCTCAATGCGCTATGAAATAGCCAAAGGATAATTATAATAAAAGATTGATGTTGTGAACATCGACTGGGAAACAATATGGTATGAATATTTGTAGGTGAAATTATGTTGGTTCAAATGCATTGCTATGATATATGGACAAGTACAGGTTTTTTGGGTGGCGAGACTGCCTAAAACTGAATAAACGATGAAAAAATCCCCAACAACACATTGCCATTGTATGGTCCATGGTAGGGTGTTGACCCTAGTTCTATTAGGAGGGGTGGAGGAATTTCCCACCGTGTATCCTCTTAAACATGGAGTCATGGGAGGACGGTGTTAGCTCACGCTCCCCTGGACGTGTGATGATGACTGTCAGTTGTCTGTTGGGGAAGCTTGGTCAAGAGAGTTGGCACTTCTGCTTATGGATTCTATCTGGAGTTAGGTCAATATAGTCGATGCTCCAAGATAGTCCAACAGAGGAAGGATAGGGATGGAAGATGGAAGTAGGTTTGGGAGGAAGGATGACATGAAGTAGTTGAGAGTGTGTGGAGTTTTCACCTTATAGTAGAATTTATTGATTTCCTCTTTTTGAAATATATGTGTGTGTGTGTGTGTGTGTGTATTTATATTTTCTTAACTGAACTACAATTATCTAAGTGAATGTTTCTTGTGCTAAATTATGATAATTCAGAGATTTTGTGAACATTTTAAATGGTTTAAACTTTACTATCCTTTATGAAATGGATGATCTTGTTGATTGGATTGGACACATACAAGAATTACTTTAGGTGTGACAATTATTTTCATTAGTACATGTGTGAGTCTTGTATGTGCTAGCTACACATGCATGCCTTGCACATGTACACTAGTATGTATAAGTGTTTTAAATTGATGATGTTGTTTATCTGATATGGATGTACAAATCATGTATCATTACCCTTGTATTGTAAATTACTCTAACTTTGGAACGAAGTTTCTTTAAGGGTGAGTGTATGTAACAACCCAATTGATTTTTATTGATCGGAGTTTGTTAAGTTAAATTTAATTAATTATTAAAATAAATACAATGAATATTTTTACTATTTTATTATTTTATGGTAGGTGAGGGAATTAATGAGGGGATAAGGAAGTTGGGGAATTGAATGAGGGGGAGGGATTCAAGAGAGGAGGATAAGGAAGAGGGGAGAGGACTAATAAGGGGGTCTTTTTATTTTTGGGCGAAAATTCTGGAAGAAGGAGAAGATGAGGAGGAGATTGGAAGGAAATAGTTTTTTGGGGGGCAGACTTTTACAGGGCCACTGTTGTTGCTGGGAACTTTGGGCTCGGAGGCCAAGAAACTGCAAAAATTCATGGAGCTAGGGAGCCAAAGAGGCTATTCCTAGTTGTCTGGGAGGTAAATATTCAGCTTTGGGCAGTTTGGGCAAGAACAAGAGCAAAGGAGCAAGGGGCTAAATCAACCAGAACCAATAGGTCGAGGTATGTATTTTACTAGTTGATCTGTTGTATTTATGTTGTTGTTATTATGTTGTCTATTTACCAGTTTATTGCTTGCATAAAGAAAAATTCTAATCTAAATAGTTGTAAATGAAACTTCTTACTTGCGGATCTTTCGGTAATACAAATTTTACTTCATATTTTCAAAAGTTATTTTCTTACATAAAAGAATCATTACAGTAGGAGATAATTATATTATGAGGCCATGAAATAGATGGCCTTACAATTAACCTTCATCCAATCCATTAAGGTTTCATTATTCATTTAGTTTCCCATGAAACATCTAATAATAGGCAAGTCCACTAGACCTAGAATTTCATTTAGTTGTGTTCTTTCTACTAAGAGTAGATTAACAAGGTCCTATTTTTTCTTTATGAATTTTTGACGTTCCTCTTCTTCAATGGCTCTAAACACTATAATTTTTTGTTCTCCAATATGTCAGTGCCACTCATTAGTTCAAAATCCAATAAAACCTTTGTTAGACTCCTATCCTCCTAAATCTTCCTCGACTATTGTCAACAACACATTTAAATTGATGAACAAATCTTGAAAGGGAATGATCTCGGTATTGTCCTGAGGTAGAAGTAAAATCCTTGTCAGAAGAGATCTTGAGAGTAAGGTTTCCCTAGATCTACAATATTTTCCTTAATTATACTATAATAATTGGAGAGAAAGGCATACCTTATCAATGAAGGTCATCCTTGCATGTCCTCGGTTGGTGTCGAGATTGGTAGAAACCATCTGATTACCAATCAATAAGGCATACCATTAACAAACATGAGGGGACCCACCAATGATGAAAATAGACCCCAAGGTACCTAGTACATTCTAGTGAGTGTGAATATAGTATCTAATGTAGAACATTTATAGAATCAATCGATCGTGAGTCAATAAGGTAAACCCGCTACTGATTGCAAGGAAGCTTGCCACTTAGGACTGCAAGCTCCAAGGTAGTAGCTAGTTTCTAGATCCCTCTCGTAGATAATGTGTTGAAGTCAATAGGAAGATATCCATCTTTTAGCGCTAGAAGTTGTTCCTAGACTGCTTTAGGAACAAGCCTAGCACATCTTAGAATCAAATGAATTGGGTTGGGTTTGTAGTGGATCAAGAAGAAGAAAACGAGAAAGAGAAAAGATAATAAGCTACCATAGATCAGTGATGAACCATTGGGCTATGGAGTCAAGCAAACACTATGCTCATTAAATACAATCAATCTACATATCAAATAAAGGATTTATATAATAATGGATAGAAGAGGGGGGGGGGAACAAAAAGCAGAACATTCACAAGGCAAAGATCCTCTCTGCATAAATGAATTCAAGGTCCTTGAATGTAAACAGTGACTAATAGGCAAGACACATCAGATCCTCAGATGCTCAAGAATCCATTAATCAAAGGCAACCATGATCCTCGAGGTATACGATTTATACAAGTAAGAAGAAAAATTAGAATGAAAACAAGAACACAATCTGATAACACATATATTATGAACCTTCAATAACAAAAATGCTTACATCCAAAATGCCCCTCAAGATTACAATGATGACAACTAAAAAATGTCTCCTACAACTTTCTCACAGCTCTTCTTGGATCTTTCAAACTCTCTCTCAGAACTCTCGAGTCTTGGAGATCATTCCCCGCCCAATTAATTTGATTTTAAGATGTGCTAGGCTTGTTCCTAAAGCAGTCTAGAAACAAATTCTAGCACTAACATATTTTGGCACCGTTGTCGGGGACGAAAGTAAAGATATCTTCCCTTGGAGAATGACAACGAGGAGATGTATCTTTGTCACAACCCAACATGATCAGACCTAAGGCACAATATTGGAATTTAATCCAGATTCCAAGAGGAATTTAATCACAAATAACAGAAATGCTTACATCCAAAATGCCCCTCATGCTTACAATGATAACAACTAAAGAATGTATCCTACAACTTTCTCACAACTCTTCTTGGATCTTTCAAACTCTCTCTCGGACCTCTCAGGTCTTAGAGATCATTCCCCACCCTTTGCGACCATTACAATTTGTCATTTTTATAATAAAAAACAATGATTAAAGCTCCCTCTAAATTGTTGGAATCAAATCAAATGAAAATCTTTTAAAACTAAATATGGTTGCAATAAGCCTAGAATGTTGAAGATGGAGTCTAATATGGAATTAGTCCTCTCTCTGCTGACTAATATTCTTCCTGAAAATATTGGATTGAGGGCTAGTGGTAAAATCTCCTTATAATATGGAACATATATTCAAAATTGTCATTTGTCATAAAATGTTGGTGTCTGATCTTTGGCCTTGAAATAATCGATCATATTGCCACTTGTGATCTTTGAATGAAAAGATGCTTCCTTTGAATATGGAGAAGATAACAAAGTTTATCGAATAACTAAAATTGCTAAAGTCAAATCTGGAACCGTTATCTCCTTTTTCCATCTATCCTTTGACTGCCAATGATTCTGCCATGAAATCTGGGATCTTTTCCATACATGATTAAATCAAAGGAAACATATGTTGTGCTATCTTTATTTTGATGAACTCCCCTGATCAGAATCGCTATAGGAAGACGTAGAAGAGTGGCCCTCCTCTCATTCACTATCTTAAGATCCTCTGGAAGTGTTTGAAGAATCTGACTTGGTACCATGCTCTTGAAAAGGAGACTCGGCCTTTGCTTTTGTTTAGGTCATAGACATATAAGGTAGTAATTCACTCCCAGGTTCGACCCTTGCACAAAGCCAATCATCATAGTTTATGTAGAACATGTGTCCAACATATATAGTTTCCCCATGTATTTTTACTCTGCATAATTCCAGATCACTATGTAATTAAAATCTGCATAATTCCATATCACTGTGTACTCTATTTTTCAAGTGTTGGAATGACTATCTTTGTATCATCCTTCATCTAAATTTCTAGAACAAATAAGAAAATGATTCTCCTCTACACTTGGTTGTCGATTAAATTCCTCTTGGCATCCGTAGATGATGTGAAGAGATAGAATCACCAAGTACAACTGACATAAGGATGGTCAATTCAGATGGTCAGCAAGTCAACATATGGATGACTTGGGATTAACTTCCCTTGAACATATAGCACGAGATGATTATGACCTAGCAACAAGACTCAAGAGCACCATTGTTATAGTACAAGAACGCACGAGGCATTGAAGCACTCTCCATAATGACGGGAAGGGTAACCAACCAAAGGAGTATATGTGACTCATATGAATTGTATATACGCATGAGCAAGAGATAACCCAAATATAAGACAATGAATCAAACAAGTGCCACGTTTAAGGGTGACACGACTAACGCTACAATTTTTGGAAAATACAGATCGATGGTAAACCCGCCCCCCACCACTCTTTTTTCTGAGTGTCTCCTTCATGGTTTAATGAGCATGAAAGAGAGATAAAAGTGTGCTCGATAGTGTCTTTTTTGTTTAGTTTTTACAAGCCTGAAAAATAGTTAAAAGTATACTCGTGAGGTGTCTTTTTTGTGGTTTAAGGAGCATTAAAAAGAGTTAAAAGTGAGCCCATCAAAGTGTCTTTTTCACGGTTTAACAAGCACAAAAAAGAGTCAAAAGCGAGATTGACTAGAGAGAATGAGTGGTTTAACAACATGGTTCTATGTTCCAAGTGCGTGAAACTGATGTAAGCAACATGAATGTAGACTAGTATTGGCAGGTGAGGTCCACTCTTAGCAACGGTTCTCTCCATGGGTGAATGGTCACAAAACAGAGGCCAAAAAATACAAGTGACAAGTGGTCAAGTATTACTACAATGGAAGTAAGCGGGATCAAGGAAAACAATACCGCAAGAACAAGTAGCACGACATGAGAGAAAAATGCACAAGCAACCGTAAAGTCGCATAAAAGGACGAGAATTCCCTTAGGATATGGTGAGAACATAGTTGAAGAGAGAGGAATGATGCTCAACTCCTAGACATGGTAGGTATAGAGGAGGGCTCCCAGGCCAACAAGAAATCTCAACATGGGCACCAAATGGAAATCAGAGTACTAATTAGGGCACCCATGAAGGGTAGGCACAACCACACAAGTTATGATGTGGAAAATGGAGTGGCTATTGTCACAACCCGACGTGATCGGACCTAAGGAACAATATTGGCAGAAACGATGGTTAATAATGCAATACATTGTCGTAGGGAAAAACCTATCACTATATGCCATTTTTAGACACACACCTCGAGTTCAATGGATGTCACCATAGAAAATTCCACACAAAATGTCACTGAGTCCTATAAAACACATCTAGAAATACAAGACTCTGGGATAAAATGTGTAGTGAAATCTCAAAACAAACAAATGTTTTTGGATTTTTTGGATATGATATATGCAAAACAAAATCACTCACGCCACACACTTGTGTACAAAGCACTACACATCTGGCGCTTTACTCAAAGTAGATCCCATTTCTAGGCTCTGAACAAGGTTCTTTCTCATCACCGATGAACTCATGGGCCGATATCGACATCATATGGAACACCATGTCGAGGCCACGCCTCATAGTAACATTTTTTTGCGGCCAAAGATACTCATCATGAGTGGTTTCATTAGCTATGACAACTCCTTGATGATTTCCATCAATACATGAAGGAGGTATGAAACACAAATCTTTGATGGAAGGGGAAGTAGGACATTCAGTGGAAAGTTTCAAAAAAATATAAACAAGACAGAAAATGGTGAAGACTAGGGGTTTCATTGGATGCCCCTAGTCTGGGATTGAAACTCATCATGTCAAATCTAGTTTGTTCAAAATCAATACAATATCATCAATGTGTCACCTCGAACTTTGGCTTATCTATGGAAGCCACAATGTCCAGGATGGCCCCATCTAAAGGCAACTCAAAATCAAGGAATTCATGTGAACACGGAGAGTCAACAACCTAGGTGGGTGGAGTAAGTTGATCATACTCCATGTGAGGATGGATTTTTGTATTAGTATCAAAAAATGCTGGTGGGATTTCTAGACAGGAAATATTGACCGCTATGAGCAACATATTGGCTCCATAAGACTCAACATCCTCAGGATGAGGAACCACCCAAGGATCAAAATACCCAAGATATCCATAGGTAAACAAAGAGATCTTAATAATAGGAGCGACAGTCGTAGAAGGAGGTGGTGGGGGAAGGGGAAATGTTCCCTTTAGTGAGGATTCTTTGAACATCTCCTCACCAACACTTGTGTAAGTGTTCTTCAAATCACGAACAAAGGGTATATTAGAACCCACATCGGTTCTAAGGTTTGGGGTAAAAAATGCAAGTTAACCGATAGTAATGGTATTTCCTTGGTGAGGAAAGCATAAGATCCTAAATATTGATGATTTGGAATGGATCATTATATTATTTTTCATCTATCTCACTACTTTTTGGGTGGAAAAATTGGAGGAATAAACTTGGAGGGCCATTTCGGTGACTGGTCCAAATTTGGAAATTTGGGTCCAAAAAATGGTCATAAATCTTCCATAGTCATTTTGAGGCATCAAACAACCTTTTTTTTGGTCCAAACCTTAATATCAAGGAATATTCTAAGTTCTACCTATTGATACCTTTCCAACGACGCAGGTTGTTCATCAATCAGAGTTCATATGAAGAAGTTATGCCTCCTGCAAGTTGACCTACCATATTGATCACCATGATGCAAGTGGATGCCACATCATCCTACATTACTTAGACATGTAGGGCTAGCCACACAGTGGATTTTCTAAGAACATTCTAAAAGGCCCAAAACCTTATCACAATTGAAGGTTGAGGAATTTAAAAACCTATCCCTAGATGGTTATCGGGCTATGTTAAAAATCGAGCCACTAGGAGGAGAAGGGGTTCCATTCTTGTGCATCATGTCTTGTTCCATAGCTGAGAAAAACATCTGAGAGTGGTATTCTGTGAGAATAACATAGGAGGAGATATTTTGTAGCAACCATACATGCCACAAGTCAAAGACAACTCCATAGAGAGTGCCTCTTTCTTTATACTTGCATCATTTCTTTACCAGAGAAAAGAGACCAGAACAACCTCACCTTCTAGTTGGGTTTTCTCCCGTATTGGGTTTCCCATGTCATATCTTGTGTTTATTTATGGATGGTGTGAATGTGTTTACTGTTCTCTAATTTTTTTCTGCATTTTATCTATTTTATTAGTAACTAAATATTTTGGAGATCTAAAGGAAACTAACCTTAACAGTAAATATTTTAGTATTTTATTACATATGTTGTGATGAATTGTTCTAGTGGAAAATCCACGACAATTTATAGATCATATTGGTATCATAGAAGGTTTTTCTTTTGGGTATTTATGGGAATTTGCAGGATACGAGAATCGACTTAAGGAGGAGTTGCATAAATCCTAGCCACAATGGATGACTCTATTCATAATAACCCTCGAGATCTAGTAGAAGAGAGATTTGAGCGGTTGGAAGCACAAGTTTCTGACATCACTCACAATATGAATCTCCTCATGGTGGATCTAGAAATCAAGCTCAGACCATTCATAGATGATGGAGGATCTAACTTAGAGAACATATCATAGGGGAAATTAGAAGATCAGGTAGAAGAGGAGTCACAGAAAGAATCTAAAAAAGAGCATCCGAGTTCGAGTGTCGTGAACCATTCACAATACCTATTCAAGAAGGAAGTGAAAGTGGACATAAATCCATATCAAGGTGAAATTGATGTATTAAAGCGGAAATACTGGTTGCAACCACTAGAATTTTATTTTAGCATTCACCATATAGATGCAAAGAAAAATATTTCAATTTCTAGATTGAAGCTAGAGAGCCATACTTTAACTTGGTGGGACGGCCATACAGAAACACTTAGGTAGGAGGGTGATTTGCCAACAACTAGGTGGGAGGACTTAAAAACCCTCATTAAGTCCCAATTTTACCCTATCAGGTATGTAGAGGACCAATGGATTCTAGTGGAACTACTTTAGGCAGAGGCAGGGGTAGACTGTACAAGAGTACACCACTGAGTTCATAAAGATGGCCATCATGTTGGGTATCTCTCCCAAGAACCCAAATGTACTCCTCAAGTATATGAGGGGTTTACATAGTCATCTATGAAATAAAGTGATTCTCTTCAAGCCAAGGACAATGGATGAGGCTTGTGTACAGGAACAATACCTGGAAAACATAGGCCAAAAGAAGGGGCAACCAAGTGGTTCGAAGAAGAAAGAGCACCCGAAAGCTTCCAAGGAGGGGAAGAATAAGTGGAAAGGGGGAAAAGATAAGAAGACAACAACCACTACACAAGAGAGTAAATATCCCAAAAACCATTACAATCATTTCAACATTGATGGCCACACCGAAGAAAAATGTTGGAAACTACATCTAGAGTTGAACCCGAAGAATCTCAAGAAGGACAAAAAGAAAAAGAACCTTCTACCCAAATATTCAAGCAATCGGGTTGAAAGTAGCTCAGATATTGATGACAATATTTTTTTCACATCTCTGCAGAAAGAGGTGAATGTGAGTATCCTTCATCACCAGGGAGAGAAGGAGATAACCAAGCTCTTACACATCAGGATTCACGTCAAGAAGACCAAGATAGATACTATGCTCGACTCTAGTTCACAGGCTAATCTCATAGCAGTAGATCTGGTCAACAAGCTTGTATTGGAGGTTCACAATCATCCTAGCCCCTATCCATTGGGTTGGGTAAACAAGGATGTAGATATAAAGGTAACGAAACAATGTAAGATTAAATTTTCTATAAGTGTTGATTTTATTGATGAAGTGGAATTTGATGTAGTACCCCTTGATGTATGTGGAGTAGTGTTTGGAAGCCCTTACATGTATATGAGGTATGCAATATTCATGCATAGAGCCAACCAATACTGAATGATCAAGGATCGGAAGTCCTACATCATCAATGTGCATAAAGGCAAGTCAAAGATCTCATTGGTAATTGCTAATCAAGCCAAGAAGTTGATTAGTTATAGTTAGAAATATATTTTATTTTTCTTAAGAGAAAAATCAATCTGATGAGAGCTAATGAGAGCAAAGGCATCCCTAGAGGGGTGTACAAAGGAGAAGAAACAATATTTGGAGGAGTTTCTACATAAATACAGAGGAGTGTTATAGGAGCCTAAAGAGATACCACCCAAGAGGGAAGTGGAGCATGAAATATAATTGTTTCCAGACTACCCATTGTTGAATATTGGGTTTTATAGAGCAAGGTGTAATTCGACCAAGTACCTCACCTTGTGGGTCACCTATAATAATTGCTCCCAAGAAGGATGGGACTTGGAGAATGTGTATTGATTATGGGGCATTTAACAATATTATAATGAAGAATCGGTATCCCTTGCCAAGAGTCGATGATCTATTGGACTAGTTGCAACATGCTAAGTACTTCACTAAGTTGGATTTGAAATCAGGATATCACCAAGTATGAGTCAAAGAATAAGATACCTAGAAATATTCCTTCAAGACAAGGCAATGTTTGTATGAGTGGTCGGTTATGCCATTCGGTTTATGCAATGCACCAAGTACATTTATGAGACTAATGAATGATGTTTTACGCCCTTATCTAGATTCATTTTTTATTGTCTATTTGGATGACATATTGGTTTATAGTGCTACCTGGGAGGAGCATATGTCACATCTTATGCAGGTGTTAGAGACTCTGAAAAAGCACCAGATGTTGGAAAATCTCGAGAAATGTCAGTTCGCTCAATATTGTTTGGTGTATTTGGGGTATGTGATTGGTGGAGGGGAGCTCAAGATAGATCCCACAAAGATGGAGGCCATCATGAAATGGAAAATTTCTACAAATGTCACTAAAGTTAGGTGTTTTGTTGGGGAAAAACAATACTTGCGGAAGTTCATAGCTTCATTTTTTGCAATAGTTGCACCACTCCACACCATAACAACCAGTGGTAAGAGTTTCCAGTGGGGAAGGAATAAAAAAAAGGACTTTGATGAGTTGAAAAGAAATATTAGTCAAGCACCAATGCTCACACTACCAAATTTGCATAAGCCTTTTGAAGTGGAGATAGATGCAAGTGGGTATGACATGGGAGAAGTACTGATGCAGGGAGGAAGGCTCGTCTGCTATCATTCTAAAGTATTTCATGGGGAAGTTATCAACTACCCTACCTACAACAAGGAGCTCTATGACTTGGTACAAGCTGTCAAAAAGTGGAAACACTATCTAATGGACAAAGATACCATCATACACACATATCACCAACCGCTACAGTATTTGCAGGCCCAAAGTAAGCTACAACAAACTAGACATTACAAGTGGATGGGGTTTTTACAATAATTTCATTTGGTCATAAAGTATAATAAGGGTAGAAACAATATGTTGGCATACATGCTTTCAAAGACACCCACATCTAAGATTACAACTTTGGTAACTCTAATGCACATGGAGCCTTTTACCCATGATGCATACACAAAAGACGAGGACTTCAAGGAGGTGTTTCAACAACTACAAGGCCAAATTCATATAGAAGAAGGTGATGGAAAGGATGACTATCATTTCCATAATGGTTTAATCTACAAGCTTTATAAGCTTTGCGTTCCTAAATTCGAATGATTACAGCTTATCAGAAAGGCTTGCACCTCCAAGGTTGTAGGACATTTTGGTGTTGGGAAGACAATTGCCAACTTACAGAGATATGTGTATTGGCCCACAATGCAAGAAGATGTAGCATGGTATATTAGAGGATGTATACTTTGTTGTACTAGCAAGCCCAACAACAGGAAGCAAGGTCTATATCATCCCTTACCTGTACCCACTCGACCTTGGGAAATCATTTCCATGGATTTTGTGGGAGGTTTACTAATAACCAGGAAGGGACATGACTATCTATTTGTGGTAGTTGATAGGTTAAAAAAAATGGGCATTATCATGCCTTGTAAAAAGAGCATCATTGGACAAGAAGCAACAAATAAGTTCTTTGAACAGGTCTGGGTGCACTTGGGGATACCAAGGAGCATCATCTTAGATAGGGATACCATATTTCTCAGTGCATTTTGGACTACGTTGTGGGAGAAGATGGGCAATAATTTGAAGAGGTCTACAAAATTCCATCCATGGACAGATGGGAAGATAGAAGTAGTCAATAGGACTTTGGTGCAACTTTTAAGGGGTTACAATCAAAAGCATCTGAAGGCCTAGGATGAAAATTTGATCTATAAACAACACTCTTATAACAAAGTAGTCCACACTTCTATTGGTAAGTCCCCTTTTGAAACTTGCTTTGGATGTTTTCCACCTTCACCCTTACATGTTGTATATGGACAACAAGGAGGAGTGACGGAGGACCTCACAAGAGATGCACTAAAGGCAGAAATAATTGTTGAGAATATTAGGCAGATCCATTTGCAAATACAGGAAACATTGAAGAAGTCACAAGAAAAGTACAAGGCTACACATGACCAGTAGAGAATAGAGAAAACATTTAAAGTGGGAGATAGATTATGGTTACAAATGAATAAGGAAAGACTACAAAGTCCTGGTAAGAAGATCAAGGTTATGCGGTATGGTCCTTTTGAGGTATTAAAAAAGGTGGGAGATAATGCCTCAGACTCAGTCTACCCCCATACATGTGCATTTACTTAGTAGTGAATGTGGAGAATCTCAAACTCTATGAGCCCTCCATGTTGGACATGAGGAGGAGAAGGTCCTATATTCCATACGGTATTTAGCACCAGATGCTTAGGAAGAGTTGGCATAAGACACAACTTTGTATAAGAGGTATATAACTACAAGACATGGGCAACATGACATTTGGCAGATTGGGTTGAATGGACAACTTCTTGGCAAAGCAAAATGGTACTCCAGGGAGAAGGTAGAGGTAACATTTCCTCACCTCTTTCAATAAATATTTTGGGGAACAAAATCCTCCCTAAATGGGGAGGTATGACTTGGATTAGATCATTGTATTATTTTTCATATATATCACTACTTTTTGGGTGGAAAAATTGGAGGAATCAACTTGTAGGGCCAATTCGGCGGCTGGTCCAAATTTGGAAATTCGGGTCCAAAAAATAGCAAAAAATATTTCGAAGCCATTTTGAGGCATCGAACGACCTTTTTTTTGGTCCAAACCTTGCTATCTTGAAAATTTATAAATTCTACATGTCAATACCTTTCCAACAACATATATCGTTCGTCAATCGGTGTTCGTATGAGAAATGTATGCCTCTCGCAAGTTGACCTACCATATTGATCACCATGGTGCGAGTGGATGCCATGTCATCCTCCATTGCTTAGACATGTGGGGCTAGACATGTAGTGGATTTTATAAGAACATTCTAGATGGTCCAAAACCTTATCACAATTGAAGGTTGAAGAATTCAAAAACCTATCCCTAGATGGCTATCGGGCTATGTTGAAAAATGAGTCACTAGGAGGAGAAGGGGTTCCATTCTTTTGCATTGTATCTTGTTCCATAACTAAGCAAAACATATGAGAGTGGTATTCTGTGAGCATAACAGAGGAGGAGAGATTCTATAGCAACCATACATGTCATAGGTCAAAGGAAACTCCATAGAGAGTGCCTCTTTCTTTGTACTTGCATCATTTCTTTACCAGAGAAAAGAGAGCAGAGCAACCTCACCTTCTAGCTGGGTTTTCTCCTGTATTGGGTTTCCTAGGTCATATCATGTGTTTATTTGTGGATGGTGTGAATATGTTTTACTGTTCTCTAATTTTTTCTATGTTTCAACTATTTTATGAGTAATTGAATATTCTAGAGATCTAAAGGAAATTAACCTTAATAGTAAAGAGTTCAGTATTTTATTAGATCTGTTGTGACGAATTGTTCCAGTGGAATATCCACAGTGGTTTACAGATCAATTGATGAGAAAATCACATTCATGTCATAAAAATAGAGGCACCCAACTAGCAAGTTATACTCCAACGAAGCATTGACTACCTCCACCTCAATGGAGACAATAGTGCCACCTAAATCAATGAGAAATCTGGCGATAAGACCATGAATCTTGAACATGTGTTCATAAAAATCCTTCAACATGGTGTGATATGGGTTAAGCTTCGAAGAGCCGATGACTTTCCAATATGACATGGGCCTAATGCGAGCAGAGGCACCTTCATCAACCACTGTGTGAAAGATGTTTTTCCTAAGTACTCTCACTATGATTTGGAAAGAAATATGATGGGAAAGTCGATTACGAGCATGGTTTGTGTCAAACACAGTCAATTTATATTTCGAGGGATCCACATCAGCTATGGAAGACAACAAATATTTTTGTTGTGTGGGGAAATTTTGGAGAACTTCTAGAGCAGACATGACACATGGTGCATGGGATAGATCTTCCAAAATACTATAGTTGTGGGTGGCTCATGTGTTTGGATTGTGTGTCATGTGATGAAGGACAGCCTTGGGTAAATAAAGTTGAAGACAAATGTTACAAGTTCATAAATGTTACAAGATTGTCAAGCTCAACAAGAATGTTGAAGAGAGAGGAAGCTCCATATCGCCAGTAAATAAAATTGAAGAGAAATGTTACAAGTTGTTGGAAAGAAAGAATGATGAGAAGGCTAAGAGTTATGTGGAAGTCATCAAAGGCCCTATAAAGAAGGAAGAATGCAGGCCCTCAAAGGAGAACATTCCAGAAATGGAGAAGACTCAAGAAGAAGATTACAGAAGTGATGGAAATCCAAGAAGACCTTTTACTTCCAGGTATCAAAGAGGCTTCAATCATTGTGAAGGAAACAACAGAAGAGACGATCAACTAAGGTATGAATTCAGAAGGACAACATCACAAAGGATATAATTTACTTCCATGTATCAAAGTTTATTTTTTGGTTATTGTTTCACTTGTAATAACTTTGGACATAAAATTGTAGATTGCAGAACTTATGAAAGAAATGTTCAAGCAAGAAATGTTTATATGGCTCCATACAATATTGAATATTACAAATTCCACAACTATGGACACATAGGTCATGATTGTAGAAGCATGGTGGATACTTCCATGAAGGAAGACATTGATATCATGTGTAAGAAGGTTTGGAGAAGAAAACAAAAACAAGAAGAGCAGGTAAATGAAGAACTCTGAGAGATCATACTCACAGGATTTGAAAAACTGCGAGATCATGATGAATCTACAGGTAAAGATGAATATGTCAAAACTCATAATTATGACACCACAACAGAGCAATTTCATCCATTTTTATAAGTCATATATCTTGGAGACTCCCAATAAATGTGAATGTTGAAGAGGAGTCTAAGAAACAACTATTGCAGATTAGAGAACTATCTTTCAAGAAATATGAAGTGTTTGTTTGCAGATTTCGGGAAGATAGATTATGAATGTTCTAATGGCAGAAGTACAAAATGTCTCGTGACAGAGTGGTTGATTAAGAATCAATTTTTCAGAACACATCTCCATGCAGGTATGAAGAATTTAGCTGACAGTTACGAAGAAAATCATTGACACTCCAATCATGTATTCAAGTAAGTATACATTCAGTATAGGTTTGAGAAGGTGTAATTGTTGCAAACATGTAGAGTTTGATTTGTAGATTGAGCAGACCAGTGGACATACTTGATTCAGGTTGGAAACAAGAATATGTAGTGATCAATTGTCACAGATTCAAAGAAGCTCTTAGAATAGTAAAATGGCAAATTAGTCAATAGTGTGTGCAATTATGTGATAGAGTCATGGAAAATTGTTATGACATATGGACATAGATGATTTCATGAGGTATTTGGCAGGTATAGAAGACAATACTTGACATGAACCAGCGAAGATGCATGGCAGTGGATGAAAGCATGAGCTCGGGAGGAATTGCAGAAAGGTAGATGGACTTGTTTCCATTATCATCAAGAGGAATGTTTGGTAATGCATATGACTCAGAAAATAAGCATATTGATAGGTGGAACTAGCTAGTCACATGAAGGCAAGTAGTGAAAAGAAAAAGAATACAGAGAGAAACCATCAAGAATAATTATATTGTCAAGAGAATATTGTTGGATGATTATGTCATTGATGTCAGTTCAGTGAAGATGACAAACCTTGAAGACTTGAAGTCATGAAATGAAGGAGTCTTAACATGAATGTTTTTCATATAAGTTAGTAGACTACAGTAACATGAAAACCAATGGATAAAGAGCACCGAAAGAAAGGAAAGAAAGCATATATAGGAAGCCCCACATTGATCTACATGACATCTTGCAAAAGAAGACGGGGGGGAGAAATCATCAAAGGAAGTTACCCTTAATGTCAAAGGGGGAGAGAAAGAAAAAAAGCAATAGAGAAAGATCAACAGCATGATGACAGGGGGAGCACACGAAGACAAAGAGAGATTGTTCAAAAAGGTATATTGTCAAGGGAAGTTACTATTTTCCATTGATATAAAAGGGGAAGAGAAAGATCAAGAGAAAACGATCAGAAGCATGAAAATAGGGGGAGCGGCCCCAAAGAGAGTTACCCTTTTCCATTAATATCAAAGGGGGAGAGAAACATGAGGAGAGAAAGATCAAGAGAAATGTCACAGGGCGAGCATGAGTGTTGTCATCAATGCCAAAGGGGGAGATTGTTGTAAATTTGGTTTTCATTGATGTAAACCCTAGAAGAAGTCTTAGAGCCCCAGAAGTCCCTAGAAGTAATTGGTGATGCCAACCCTAGAATAAGTCTAGAAGCCCCAGAAGCCCCTAGAAGTAATTGGTGATGCCAACCCTAGAAGAAGTCTAGAATTCTATAGAAGTGATGGGTGTATTTGAATAAGTCTCCAAAGTGGTCCCCTTACGATGTAGCTTTAAGCATGTCCCTCATGGGAAGATGCTTTGAAGAAGTCTACAAGAAGCCCCATAAGTGTGGTCATCATGCCTGAAGGTGTTTGAGGAAAAGGAGGATGAAGAATATTGCAAATGCACGAAAAACCCTCATAGATGGATAGTCCTCATCATGTCATTTCCAATGGTAGGTGGTACATCACATGGTTCCTCATGATTGAGAAGTTATGCCCTCTTAAAGATAATGCCATGAAGTATGATTAAGAATCCCTGTATCTAAGGATGAGAAATTACAATTCGGCCCCAAAATTAATTAACGAAGAAAAGTTGTTGCAACAAGAAATTACAGGTCGGCCCTAAAGTCAAATGAAGGAGGCATTTTGAAAAGTATAAATAAACATCAAGAATCTCTCATTTGTTCATATATCCAGTTGTTTTTTTGTGGTATGGAACTAGCATAAGTGGGTCTACACTTGTGCTAGGAGGATTGGCGAGCTCAGCAAAGCAAATCTGACCTAGGAGAAATGAGGTTGAAGAGAGCAAGGAGTTTTATGAGGTTATCCATGAGTCATAGTGGATAAAAGAGCAGATTTTTTAGGTTATTTGTGGGTCACAGTAGAGAAAAACGCGGATTTGAGGAAAAAATTGCGAGTTGACAGTGTATGAGTAGCGGATTTGAGGAAAAATTTGTGAGTTGACAGTGTATGAGTAGCGTATCCGAGGAAGAATCCACAAGTTGATAGTGTATGAGTAGCGGATCTGTGTAATTTTTTTGAAGAAGGATCCCTTGTCTTGATGCTAAGGTTGAGAAAGATATGATGATCAGAGATCTGATGCATTAGGGTTTCCTCATGATGAAAGGTATGTTTGTCTACATGTTTTGAAGTATGTCTTGGATATTTTGGTATATGCCTTGAGGCATATCTTGGAGATTATTTGGCGTATGGCTAGAGACATATGTTGGTGATCTTAGATCTGATGTAACAGGTTGTTACATAATGTAAGGTATTCTTTTTATGTGTTTTGATGTTCATATCTTGTTGGTTATTGTATATGATTAAGGCATGCTTTTGGCACATGGTTTGAATAATATCTTGGATATTTGGCACATGGTTTGAAGAATATCTTGGATATTTGGCACATGGTTTGAGGTGTATTTTGGTATATGTTTACATGCTTGAGGCATATCTTATGGTACATGGTTTATGGCATGGTCGAGACATATCATGAATGATATGGTATATGTTTGAAGTATATCTTTTGGTACATGGTTGAGGCATATCCTTGGTACATGGTTGATGGATGTTATGGCACATGTTTGAGGCATGTATTTAGTACATGGTTTATGGATGTTATGGCACATATATCTTGGCACATGGTTTGATGCATATCTTGATGATATTGGGCATATGGTTGAGAGATGGTATTGGTGATCTTGGTATATGATAATGTGAGTGGATTTGGTTTTGTTGATGATGATGTTGATGATGTGATATCAATATCAGTGACAAAGACAGTGATAGTCACAGTAACATAGAAAGTGACAGTGACAGAGATAGTGACAGTAACATAGAGAGTGAGAGTGATAGAGATAATGGCAGTGACAGTGACAGAGATAGTGACAGTAACAGAGAGAGTGAGAGTGATAGAGATAATGGCAGTGACAGTGACAGGTTGAGCTTGGTTTTGATGATGATGATGTATTAGTGATAGCAACAATGATAGGTTGAGTCTACACTTATATTTCATGTCAGCAGGGTGGTGCAAGGCAGGAGATTGAAGTATCATTCAGGTTAGTTACTTTAAACTAGGGGGTTGGAGCCTCCTTCCAGTTGGTGCTGGAGAATATAGGGAGTCATAGCTTCCTTCAGGTTGGAGCCTGTAAATCAGGGGGTTGGAGCATCTTTCTAGTTGGAGCTGGAGAATTTAGGGAGTTCAAGCTTCCTTTAGGTTGAAGCCTGTAAATAGGGCGTTGGATCCTCCTACCAATTGGTTATGGAGAATTTGGAAGTTGGTGCTTCATATGAATGTAATCTTATGAAATAAAATAAATCATTATGTGGTTTTCTCCCATTTAGGTTTCCACGTAAAAATATCTTGTGTATTGTGTATTGTGTATTATGTGATGAATTGTTGAATGGTGTTATTTATGGTTAAATGTTCATGACATGTTAAATGCAATCATAAATGAATGGAAGCATTAATAATTTAATGTTTACATGTTCTGGTTAAAAGTGGTAAAAGTACCCAATACTAATTCACCCCCCCCCCCTCTTAGTATTGGCGATTATTCTAACAATCATAAATACTCATGATAGATCAGTATTGGCATTCCTCAATCATAAATACTCATCGTATTTAGCTTAGCCTTGCCATGTCTTCTTGATTTGGTCATTTAGTTAAATATGAATTTGAAGTCTATGACATTAATAGATCCATTTCAGGGTGCACATGAGGGTTGATAAGGTCAAAAATGATTTCCCATTTTTGTGCTTTGCTTGTGGTGCATGATTCATGGGTTTCTTAATCCCATTTGCAACTTTCACTGATAAATAAACATAATTCATGGACTAGATACCACTCTTCCAATGAAAAACTGATCCAAAATGGATCTAAACAACATAAATTGTTGTAGGAATCTATACACAAGTGCAATTTGACAATTAATGAAGGTTAAATAAAAAAGAAAAGGACAATGCAAGTTCTAAAGAAAATGAAAGAAAATGAAAAAATAATTAAATATAAAAGAAAAGGGCAATAGGAAATAAAAATGAGAGACAAGAAATGAAAGGACAAGGGTGCTTGGCCTTCCCATTGCCCCTAACTCTCTTATAACTTCTTGTAACTTGACTCTTGAAGGGTATTTTTTTGTCTAGAAGGAGAGAATGCAAAGGAGGAAGAGTTGTGTAAGTTGTCAAATGGCCATAGATCCATGAGCTACATTGTAACTTGAGATTATTGAAATGAAGTCTGAGCAACCACTTGAAGTTGATTTTCCCATTTAGGTTTCTAGGGTAAAATATTTGTGTTGATTGTGAGTTTCATTGTGATTAGTTCATGTGTCTATTGTTGTAGATTTCATTTATATGAGTGCATAGTTTAGAGTTAAACTCCATTCTTTGATCATGGTGTGAAATATGAAGGATTATACACAGTAAAATGAATTCACTACCTCCATGGTTATTTTCTGCTCTTGGTGTGTTAATGGTGGTGATGAGGAATTGCAAATTGTATTTATGTTAGATGTATTCATAAATCGATTTCCATTAACAATTGGTGAAATACAATAGCTCTAAGATCAATGGTTGTGGTAACTTGGTTGCTGCATTCTTTTAGCCAAGTTTTTATTTTCTATCTCTAAGGAACAACAATCTTGTGATCATCAAGGCCATACACAACAATAGAATAATTCCACGGCTATACACAATGAGAAGTCACCTCCTTGAGGTCATACACAGCTTGTACACATTGGTTGAGGGTGCTAGTTATTTGGCAATTCGTGTAACATTCTCATGTGCCCGTGCATTGGGTTCCTGAGTTGTAGACATCAATGGAGAGTTGAATTAAAAACTAAATGCATTAACATAAGCTATCCTTCCTCTAATTGTTGTGCATTATTTGTAGTTGAGGTGATGTATCATCAAACAAATCATTTGGCTTGTGATTACTTTGTCTCATTCTCTCAAGTACTATTGGAGTATTTATATGTGTGTGTGTGTGTGTGTGTTTTCTAGGCTATACTTAGATGGTCATTGAGTTGTCAAATTAAGTTATGGATGGCTTATGCTCCCATACTAGCAAAATGTTGGAAAACTACCATTGTTAATTCAACATCTCCCCTATCAAGTCACTTGGCATCTTGTTGATTTGTGGGGCCTCTTCTCCTTGTAAATTGAATATTGTTATTACATTGATCGCTAGGGTAACATGTAAGTTGAGCAAGGAATTCTTGTCTTTTGTTATCAACACTGGAGCGATCCATTTGTTTGTTGTTGGATTTTTGTAAAGAAGTGTTCGGTTAATTTTTTTGATTATGAGTAAATTTGGAGCCCGACGAATCCAATATAGAGCAAGCTTATGGCCCCGTGCATTTTTCATGTATCTTGTCTATTAAAGAACCATCGAGGAAAGTGTTGAAGGAATTGGGAGAATGTTGATTTTGATTCATTGTCATTCAATGAATTATTAAAATTAGTTGTCCATTCCTTTGAATAATCGAAATTAGAGTGTTGGAATGTTTTGGCACAACAAAGTCAGATTAAATAGTCTTCAAACCAAAGCAGTATGAACTGAGTCCTATGGACATTGGTTCGAGTAATGCTATACAAAACAACCATTGGAAGTTGAATAAGAAATGGTATTGAACCATATCACATATGAACATGTAAGCAAATGGAATGAATGCTAGATAAAGTTCTACACATATAGATTCAAAGGTTGATTGTTTGTTACAGATTTCACTGAAGACTGAGAAGCCTTATAAACAACCTTGAATAAAGATTGTAGAGATCAAGTATAATTTCCACAAAGGATCCATGTTGTTGAAGTGTGAGGGCTATAATTCCCATGTTTATGAATCAAAACTTGTGGATCCCCTATGGAACTAATTGTTCTCATGTCAAACACATGGATTATAAATCATGAAGGGGGACTCTTCCCAATGGTTACTTGATGCCCCTCAATCATTTCTTTGTTTATAAGTGTCATTATTTTCTTATTGTATTAGATATTTCTTCTTGCTCTCTAAAATGTCAAAACTCTATTGAATTTGAGTCCAAAACATCTCCAACTTTTTTCTCATGCTCTTGGGTTGCCTAGATTGATTGTCTACATCCATTCTCTTACAATAAAAACTTCATCTCATGGGTTTACTCTTTCCTTCAACTTGGTTTCTCCCTCATTTTGCATTGGTCAACTTGGATATAAGGTTTTGGGTCTACAATTTTCTTTAATCCTCTTGAATCCCACCCCAAGGAAAGATACATGCACATTACATATAGGGAGAGAACCTCACAACTAAGTGCACACTTTATCTAATCAAATCCAATAAAATATTTCTTATTATTTGGATGGTAGATCTTTTGTTTGTACATATCAATTTGTCTTGGAGGTTGTTTTTGAGGTATTTTGCTGGTAGACCTTTCCATTTTGGAATCCTTTGATACCTAAGTCAATTACCCCTCAAAGTCAAGTTATCCCTAGGTGAACAATTACATTATATTTAATAAGTAATCTAATGTATTTAATTGGGTTTTGTATAGTCTTCAAGTCTACCTAGTTGAGCAATATTTGTTCTTCGTGCTTTAGGTATGCAAAACTCTCTTCTTGAACCTAACACACGATTCAATTACGTTTCATATTTTTTTCAATCTAAGCATTTGGGGGAATTTGGGACCTTGTGTTCTTGATTTTCATGAATATCTTAGTGGGCCCAATAATTCATTAGGTGGGAGTTAATAATATTTTGGGTTAAGGGTGGGTTGGGAAAGTTTAAGGATTTAAATCAAGGAATGCACAGTGATCAGGTTATGCTTGGAGACATGGGAACACACCACATGATACCTATTGGGCAGACATAGATGGTGCTTACTAGGACAACATCATAACTACATATACATAATGGACCACTCACAATTATCTGCATGGTATCCTATCCATTGCCATGTTGTCAATGGTAATGTCAACAATGGCACTTGGAGGACCCTTTCACCTATTAAATCTTGGCATGTGGTAGTTGTGAGTGGCGAGTACTTGAATGGTATAAAGTGTCTTCCTTTGGACAATTAGTTAAGTGTTTGAAGGTTGGACTTGAAATGAGATCGAAGTATGTTCTAATGATTCTATATTATGCTTAATCAGGTGATTTATATCCCTCATGTTCTCATGGTGCATGACTTCTTTAGTGGACATGATAGAAAGTAGACCAAGATTTAACAATGTTTCAAGTCTAGGAAAGTTTAGTAAATTTGGGAATGTGTGTAACAAAAAATATAAGAGTTGAAATATGCATGCCTATGTATTATGACATTAGTATAAATTTTGAAACAAAAAATACCCAAAATTTGGCTAAGTCCAAAATACATTGAAGGGAGAGAAAGAAATGAAATAAAAGAGAAATGACAATCAGGTGAAGGTGGTGGTACCTCGCCACCTAGGAGTGTTTCATTGATCGATGTGGAAGGATCCCATTGGTCCATGTGACATGATAATGAGGATGAATATGTCCACGTGACATCAATAGAACCCTTAAAAGAACATATTTGAAAATCGTCAAAGTCATGAAGTATGGGAGAAGGAAGAAAGGATAAATAATGGAATAAATGGAAAAGAGTAGGGCTTTGATGAAGGAGAATGCATCCACCATGTGGCACTATTCCATTGATCCATGTGGTAAGGTCCCATCGATCACAAATACCAATAAAAATCTTGTTGAAATAAATATTGTACTATTATACTCAAGATACACTTAAAGTGCCTAAAATTGAAAGGATTTGATTCATTCAATAATAAAATCTCAACGTACTCATGTTTGAAAGAATTAAAGGGCTTGAATATTAACCCTTTATATGCTTGGTAAATTATTTATTGACCCCTACTTCAACCATAGTGACTATCGGTGAAGGGATTGAATATTAACGCTTTATATGCTTGGTAAATTATTTATTGACCCCTACTTCAACCATAGTGACTATCGATGCTCCCATCGACTATTCCTATTCTTACAGGTTGTTGTATCAAGAGTCTTACCACCATGCCTAGACTAGGAGTGTTTTTTGTTGGAGACACTTATAACGCCATAATTAAAGAGCATGGGAAATATTCTTATATCAATTACTACATTATATTTTTCAATAACCAACCCAATACTACTTGGGATTTGGAACTAGTCATACCTTCTTGCACCCAAGAAGTTCTCAACTATTGATAAATTGTACAATGGTGTGGTAATCGATATATTCCAAATCAAAATCACTTTATTGCTCTACACTCTCCAAGTAAGAATTCATTTACCTTACTCCTTTTGCCTTCAATTTGATGTTCTTATTTCCTAATATATGTGTGTGATTTAATCATGAAGAAGTTGATATTTACCTTAGACAACACAAAGGGGATTGCAAATTGTTCAATCCCTAGAGGAGGACCCTTTTAGGAGTAGTAAGATCCACCACTCAATGTTGTGGCTCATGCCTATTTTTCCTACTCCTACATTGACCTTGATTATATGTTATGCAAGCCTTGGGAGATTGACATACTACTAAATTCCCTAGAATTATTATCTATATCATTCATAAGATGATAAATCCCAAGAAATTAGTATTTTTCATTTGGTGGAGAATTGTATTAGATATTATGGATTTCCATTTGAGAAATTTGAAGAAAACCAAACACTTCTTTGCCTTGACTTACCTAATGGTTTCCTTGTGTTTTGACATTGACTAATCATGGACTACCCATGTCTTCCTAAAAGGGGGAAGGGTGGGCACAAATACCACTCCATCTAGTTTTGGTACCCCATTCTTATAAAGGATAGGTAGTTTGATGATTTTTTTATATTGTGCAATATAAGTTTGTTTTTGTTATCGAGATATATCTTTTAGGGAGGGATCCCAAGAGATTGACAAACAAAGTCAGGGAATTCCTTGATGGGAAGATTGATTACTTTGTCGACTCTACTCATAGAAAATTGGGATACATGGTTCGCTTTTCCATCCCAACAGTCTACTATGGTGTGCCTTGGAAAAAATTGTGCTCAAATGGTTTACTAGATAGCTTGTGCATATTCAACTAGAAGCCACCAAGAAAATGGTGGAGAAATTTGTTTCCATCCTCCTTGGTTTAAAGGGAATCAAGTACACAAACCCAACTTATTTCCTCAACATTGCCAAAGGCATGATAACTATAACCCATATAAGAGGGAAAATCACTATTGTTGTGACCTTGAGTTGATATTCCATACATATGCTCATCATTCTAATTTTAACCCTAAGTGCACAATTGTTATAAATGTTGAATATGAAAGGACTAGAATCACAGATGATTGGGCTACTACATAGAGGAGAAGAAATAATGTGTCAATCCCATAAATACAAGAGGAAGGAGAAGAACCAAATGATAATGATGATTATGAGGTGAAGATCCATGGGCTCAACACTCAATTATTGAAGAGGGGGGTAACTCATTGGGGCATTTTTCCTAATCTATTTTTAAACTTCCCTAAGGATTTTTAGCCATCAACTTTCACATAATGTGCCAAATTGGCAATTGAATTTGCATCCAATATAATGTCATCCCTTTTCAAGTCTCCCAACAATACATTGTTCTCACTTACTGACACGGTTGTCAAAGTTTCTTGTGTTGAGACTACACTTTCCATTTTATTAGTCATAATAATGCACCTTTGAAAGAAATTGCATAAGGAAAAGGACCTGAGTCTTTTTCCATTTCTAAAGGAAGCACAAAACCTAATACCAAAGCAAACTCAACACCTATTGAGATATACCCTCCATCCTTGATGGATTTCGATCACCCATAAGGAGTATATGGGGGTGAGAATATCAAAGGCAACAAGAGAGGCAGATAGCATTCCATGGAGACCTCTAGTCATGATAAGAAGGTAAAGGTTGGTACCATTGAGGGAAAACCAACTACATCTACCACTCCCCTCCTAAAACTAAAGCTCACGTTTTTCTTGAACTACCACATACTAAAGTTATTGAAGTGCCCAACATTGTTTAGAATGAGAAGGATGTTGAAGAGTGTATGATCAATAAATTTAAGGATGAATCCAAAGGGATTTCTATGATCCCTGCACCACCATATGAGACTAGCACAAAAAATAGTCAATACTCTTAGGTAGCTAGAGAGGTAGTGGGGGGGGTAGAGGGCCCATAGTGATAATAGTGGAGGCCATTCAATGTAAGGTGGACTAGGTCCATTATAGTATTAAATAAGACCCAATATGATATTTATATATAATAAATGTAAGAAGACTTACTAGAAGTCTCCTCCTTTAGAATGTTCTTAGGTGGTTGGTAGCACTATATAAAGGGGTTCACGCAATGTAATGGGATGTGAAGTTGAAAAGTATTCTATTTGGAGTCAAAGCTCATTAGGAGGTTGCCCCCTCGAAAAGGCAAGTGAACAGGAGAGAATCCATTCCATAATAGGATCAATTGTATGGTGTTTCCCTACCTCAAGGGTTTTCTTATAATAAAAGTGTCTATATTGTTCTCTGAATATTTGTGGTGTTTATGTATGCAAGTATTTGGTTCTTAACAATGCTAATGTTAGGTATCTAGAGAGGTAGTGGGGGGCATAGAGGGCCTATAGTGATAGCATTGGAGGCCATTCAATGTAAGGTGGACTAGGACCACTATAATATTAAATAAGGCCCATTATGATAGTTAGATATAATAAATGTAAGAATACTTACTAGAAGGTTCCTCCTATAGAATGTTCTTAGGTGGTTGGTAGAACTATGTAAAGGGGTTCAAACAATCTAATTGGATGTGAAGAGGAGAAGTATTGTAATTGGAGCAGTTGCTCAATAGGAGGATTCCCCCCCGAAGAGGCAAGTGAACATGAGAGAATCCCTTCCATAATAGGATCCATTGTATGGTGTTGCCCTACCTCAAGGTTTTTCTTATAATAAAAGTGTTGTTCTTCCATATTGTTCTCTGAATATTTGTGGTTTTTTGTATGCAATTATTTGGTTCTTAACAATTGGTATCATAGCACTTTCCTTGGCCAAAGAGCGGAAGAACTTTTTGGCTATTTTTGTAGATTTTTTATAGGAGAAAAAAGGGGCGGTGCACTTCAGACTCAGTTATGAAATTTTATGCTTAGAAATCGTAGAAAAAAATTGGATATTTGAATTCCTCTCGGAAAAATACCCAATTTCAAAAAACAATTCGTCCTAAACAGAGTCCGAGAAGTAAATTTATTAGCATTTTAAATTCGACCATTTTTCAGGGTTTTCCGGAAAAAGTCATGCGATTTGCATGGTAAGATATTTATAAACCCTAGTTCTATTTTTGGTGGTTTTCATAGCAAGATGTATTTTACAGAGAAATGTGATGGCCCTATTATTGAAACATTCATCAAATAAAGAAAGTCAACATGGGAAGAGAATTGGCCCCATTAGGTAGCTCTCAAATTACAAGGTAATTGGACCATTTGGTGGAAATTGCTTGATTATAACGAGATGATGACACTCTCCAATGAATAATTTGAAAAAATATTGTTAGATAGGTGGTCTCATGTAAAAAATAAGGATACATAGAGAACCAAGGGTTTATTTTCATGTGACAACTCTATATTATAGGTTCATGGTTGTATTCATAAGGAGAAGGTTATTATTTATATTAACCCTAGTTGCATGCATAATTTTATCAATATTCAGTTGGTTATTAGACTGCAAGTTCCTGCATAGAATATTCAATGCACATAGGTTGCGAGTGAAAATGTTCAAATTTTTAAATATTTGAAGCTCGGTATGGATAAATATGTGTTGCATTCAGATTTTTATGCTATAGATATGGATGATGTAGATATTGTTTTGGGATATCCTTGGATGGACTTAATTGGAATAGTTAATATTAATGTGCAAAAGAAGTTTTTAAAGCTTTGATACAAGAAAAATAAAATCACATTGCAATATGTGTCTCTTAGTAAGAAACATAGGCCCATGGAGGCCAACAAAGAAGTTATTGTCGAGTTCGAAGTTGAATCAAAGGTAGAGTCTACAGAGGGAGATGAAGCAAAACCATAGGAAGGACACAATAAGGAAGACAAGGAGTTCATTGACTCAAATACACAATGTGTTGCAAACTTGAAAAAAAAAAGAACAGATTCTTACAATTGTTGTATATCACCATCCACACCACATAGAGAAACAACAGTCATCAAGGCAAGGGCGTGAACATCAATACATTTATGCACCAGCAGGGAACCAAAAAGGAAACCGATAAAGAGGTGCATGGAGGACTATTAGCACTGCAGGAATACATTGGTATAGAGAAACAATTACATGGAAACACTGGCATGATGTGGAGCAACATCAAGGTGGCAAGGCAATAGTTGGATAACATGTTCGACTTCCATTGGGATAGATGGATGGTTGTACTTGGTACCAATTGACTACATTTCTTAGTCGGTCATATTGTATGGTTTCCTCACATGTTTAGAGGTGAAACATGTGAAGGGGGAGGGATGTAGTATACCTAGGGAGGTAATATGGGGTACCTAGGGAGGTAACCAATGGGAATGTGGTTATATATATTCAATGTAAGGTGGACTAGATCCATTATATTATTAAATAAGACCCATTATGGTAGTTAGATATAATAAATGTGAGAAGGATCTCTAGAAGGTTCTTAGGAGATGGAGAGAGCTATATAAAGAAGTGTAAACAGTGTATTGAAGCATAATGAATAATATTGTAATTGTACAAACAATGATTTCTTGAGGAGTTTTATCCTTCCATAAGGATTAATGTATGGTGTTACCCTACCTCAAGGGTTTTGTCTACATTCTTGTGTTCAGTATTTTGGTGAATGTTTTGGTTTATTCTTTGCTATTTTTGAAGTTATATTTGTAGATCTATTCAGGTACTTAACAATTGGTATCAAAGCACTTTCCTTGGCAAGAATTGTGGACAATGTTTTTTTCTATTTTTGTAGATTTTTTTGTAGAAGAAAAAGAGGGCCACAACATTCAAGATGTTTTATGTATACTTATGCACAAAATTTGTAGACACTGGTTGTAGATCTGATTTCCTCTTAGAAAAAAAACCAATTAAAAAAAATATATCGTTTGAAACAGAGTCTGCGAAGTAAAGTTATTAGCATTTTAAAATCTATTATTTTCAGGGGTTTTTCCGTGGAAAACTGCACGATTTTTCTGATTTTTGTAGCAGTTGGGGCTGAATTTGCCCAAAAAAATTATAGATCTGAGTTCCTCTCACAATTTCACCCTATTTAAAAAAAAACAAATCGTCCAAATCGAAGCTCTAGAAGTGAATATATCACTGATTTAAAATCAACCATTTTGGGGGGCTTTTGTGACAGCGGTGGGACTACATAGTTCATAACTTTTCATAGGGTGCTTAGATTGCTACCATATTAGTGTCGTTGGATCAATCATTTTAATATATTTCTTTTGGTATATTATATGTGGTGTTTCCAATGGATATTCACTCTCGAATCATGGTAGCCATCAAGACAACAATTTAAGAGTTCAAAGTTGAAATGCAACATATTCAAGAGAAATGTATTCAAGAGCTCAAAGTTTAAATGCAACATATTCAAGAGGAATGTATTTGAGAGTCCAAACTTGCAAGGAAATAAAGGTATATTATGGAAGAATGTTATCAAGAAAGAAATGCTTGGTATGATTAGGAGGATGATTGTGATGATTGGTATATGGATAGCTGTCATTTCTGGGATGACAACCACTTTCATATTTTATTTGATCACTCTACTCCACCTTTTGTAGAGAACATGAATGTAACAAATCAGGAGCCAGTTATGATTACCAATGTTCGTCATGCATATTCTACAGTGGTATTATTCCTTTCATATTCAGCTACGACCCTTTCCCACTATGTGGATGGATCTTCTTATTTGAATCCACATGAAAAGTGTCAATCTTTCGAGCATCATTTTCAGTTGGTTATTGGGTTCAGATATCTTCTGTGTGGAGTTCACATGAGCACTTGGACATGGGACTCCGATTTACAATGGTGGTTGGACTACTTCAACATTGTGTCTTTCATTTCTACATGGGATCCTGGATCTCTTGTCTACTTCAACACTATGGTCCACACTTATCCATGGGGCCTTGGTATATGGTCGTACACCCTCATAACAAGTGTTGAGGACAACACTTTCATAAAGGAGATGGAATGTTAGGTATCTAGAGAGGTAGTGAGGGGCTCGGAGGGCCCATAGTGATAATAGTGGAGGCCATTCACTATAAGGTGGACTAGATCCACTGCAATATTAAATAAGACCCACTATGGTAGTTAGATATAATAAATGTAAGGAGACTTACTAAAATGTTCTACTTCTAGAAGGTTCCTCCTCTAGAATGTTCTTAGGTGGTTGGTAGCACTATATAAAGGGGTTCAAGCAATGTAATGAGATGTGAAGAAGAAAAGTATTATATTTGGAGCGGTAGCTCAATAGAAGGATGCCCCCTCGAAGAGGCAAGTGAACATGAGTGGATCCCTTCCATAATAGGATCCATAATATGGTGTTTCCCTACCTCAAGGGTTTTCGTATAATAAAAGTGTGGTTCTTCTATATTGTTCTCTAAATATTTGTGGCGTTCTGAATGCAAGTATTTAGTTCTTAACAAAGACAATGAAAGTCAAAGTTTCCAAGGATAAAAGGAAGTTTATTGTAATTGTTGTTGGTACTCGGTAAATTAACATTGATCTATCTTGTATGAGAGTTTTTGTTTCTATAGATTTGGGTTTGGATTCCAACTTAGCAGTGGGGGATAAAGTGGTAGAATTGGAAGCCAAAGTTGAACCACTAGATAGGGAAAGTGAAGAGCTAAAGGTTGAAGTCGTTAAGTACAATGGATGGCACATGGAATAATTTTCCCATAATATCTCTTTGATAATAGAACCCACCTCCACAACTCCATCCCTACTATTAGGACTCTGTAAATTTTGTCTAGATGAATAGACAAACGACAGAGGTAACTGTTTCAACCAACTTCAGAGTTGGGCACTAGCCTGCTCAACTCAGAGAGGGCTCTCTCTTGTCACTTGATATTTCTTTAATGAACAATGGCTAGATTTGGTTTGTTTTCGGGTTTTTTATAAAACAACTAAAGAAATGAAGATAACATTTGGGCTATGGAGTTTGGAATGAACAATGCATTGTCAAAACATGAAAACTATCAAGAGGAAAAGGCTAAATGAGGCGATGAGTCTGAGTTTATAACTGAAATTTGTGTGGCATCAGAGGAAAAAGAAACATATAACTGCATCAGAACATATTAAAGTAAATTCTGAATTGGTTGAGAAGAAATACACATAGTCTAAATCGCTTAATCCAAGAGCATCGCAATGATGAATTTTGGGTTTTTGTTTTTCCAATTTAGACACATGAAAGCGTGAATAAAATATAAGATTACATGAATCACATACTATGAAAGAACACAAGTCTCATATCACCGCCAATTAGAATCTTTTCATAAATAGTCCAAAATCCGCTTTTGCATTTATATATTCATTCTAGCCCCAAAGTTTACAAAAGTCTTCCTGCTCAGAGGGCATGCTCCTCTTTTTCTCCATATATTTCTATATCCTCAAGATAATATATATATAGAGGAATTACTTGTGGAATTCAAAACGTTTAAACTTCCCCATAATTCTAAAAATAGAGATCAGTTACAAAAGGAGTAATTTATAAAGACAGTTATCCTATTTTAAAGGGATCATTATGAACGGGTTTGACATATCTGGGGCCTTTTTCTTCGACTGCCATCTGTCCAAAATTTGTTGGAATGTACTCAATCCTACCTGAGAATTTATTTCATCTTGATGATTTCCTCCTTTAGAGTGCTCAACCAGGCTAATTGATTTTCCCTGATGCTCTCCATCGCATCAGCTCTGATTTCTATTTTCTGTCATTTGCTCCGCTTCTTCTTCACTGCCTGCTTGTAGATTTCATCCGCGTGTCCATTGATGATTATGTCCCTCATAACATGGTTTAATATGACCCCTGATTATGGTTCAGTCGCGAGTTCAGTATGAAATTTAGTTGCTAATATTTGCGCAACCAACCTTTCTCTCTTACTCATTGATAAGCTTGACATGTTAGTTGAAAACCCTATTGTATTGGATATTGTTCAATTGGCATTGTCCATGTCTTCCAACCTCATAGAGACCATGATTTTTGTCTCCCTTAATTTTACAGAACTCGGGAAATCAATCCAGCTCGAGATTGCTTCACTTATGCATGAGACGACGATTTCCCGGAGTAGAATAAGGCCACCCATGTCTGAAGACCGATGGTCCTCAAATCCTAATAATGAATTACTGATAGGGTACGTTGGTTTTCCATGCTTCACCAATCTACTTCGAATGATGAACTTTTGAGTTAGTTATACGACGACATTCACTTGACATGTCGGACGGGAAGTACCTGAACCAGCGATGTGAGGTGATTTGACTAGCCGTCACCTGCCCCCGGGAGTTTTTTATTTGACACATTAGACCATGTGACATCGGGGTTGTTTGGAAAATGGTTTCAGGCAGACTGCTTTTCGCCCCGATGTACTTCTAAGGGTGCCACGCGTCCACTACTAAAACCATAATGGTTTTCCCCGGTCTGCCCTCGCCTAATTAAATATCGTGCTATTTCGTCGCCCGATATGGGTCTCAACCGTTGATCTAGGCTACTTCAAGATCAACGGTCTGTAGTATTCCCTCCTTCGCGCTCCCGCTATATTTTTCCACATTTCCGCCACATATGACCTGAGCCTCCAAATGACACCATGTCTCTACACTACTTTAGTCACCTGCCAATTTAAACTCGGATTTCAAGCATAATCGTTATGGTGATAACATAGACTCCAATTGGAGAAGCTATCCTCCTTGTGAGGTAGCAAAGAACTGTAGACCCGGTGCCTTCTTCGTTGGGCTGCCTTTCAAACATGTGTGGGCATCATGTTACGTCTTGGAGACTGAACGTCAAATCTTAAAACCGAATTTTGCAAACTACTCTCCACTGGATGCTGAAAAGATATCGCTCGGATCTAACTATACATACTACTGGAGATTTAAAACAATGCTTGACCAACAAGCTTATTCACACACTCCTACCTACCCTAACTGCTGAAAAAGGAGTGTTAATCAAGTGAAATCATAATCCCAATGTATCCATGACATCATTCTATCCACCATTCATTTTCTTTTCACTTGCTTGTTCCAAAACCTTTTTGCTGACGATTCATTCAAAATTTTATCCATAAGTCCAATTCTTAACAAATTTGAAGGGCCTGGATTGTTCACTTCCTCCAATAGGATCGCAAATGGATCTTCTAAGATATGCATAAAAAAATCATCACATTTCACTCCTTCCACTGCATTTTTGTTTTCAGGTGATTCAACTTATTGAATTCTATCGAAAAAATGACAGATTTGTTGAGAAGTCTGGTAGTAAGAATTTATTGAGTCATAAGGCAACCATGGTTGGAGAACATAATCTGATGTAAGAAGACTCACATTTGATACAGACACTGATTTTTTGTAATCCACTATTATTGGTAAATTTTGATTGTAAATTGTTTCCATATAATGTGTCTTGGGATCATGAATTATATGGAAGAATGTTTCCTTTTCAAGAGTTAAGATAGAAGAGCAATCTTCCTCCACAAGTGTTTTCTCGTTGCTTGGAGTCTTTGTAGGTGAAGTTTCAAAATATTCATCCCTGTCCAGGCCGTTTAGAAACAGGATCACTACGTCATTTTCAAGGGAAGAAAGGCAACCTTGAAATACTTTGTCTTGTTGGGGATATTGTTGAACATCTGCATTAGTTTTAGGAGAAAGAAAATGACCTTTAACAACAATTTATTGATCAACTTCTTCTTTAATTTGATGGTCAATCATAGGTTGCAACTCTGAATTGAAATACCTTTCCAAGTAATGATCGTTTAATGCATATGAGTGTAGTTGGTGTTCCTCAGTGATAACAATCTTTTCATGTAAAACAATACTACTGTGAATGCAGTCAGAACTCCCTATTTTCTGTAAAATCTCATTATTTTCTTTTAACCATTCAAAGGAAGAAAAACATAAGGGAAGAGAGTTTTTATTTGTAAGTCCACTGCTTTCTTCACTTTCAACGTCATGCTTGGATGCTTTCTGATTTGAAACGCTATAGACATTTTGTTTCTACAGTTCGAATGAGGAAAAACACAATGGCAAGGTTCTGTTACCTGACTCAAAACCTTCTTCATTTTCTCCAGTGTCGTCATGGGTACATTTCTCCATTTCTTTGGATTGTTGGGCATGCTCATTTTCATCTTTGTCTTCGACCAATGACTGTACTTTTGAATTTACAAGATCTTCTACAAAACAAGTAATAGGGTCATCAAGCACCTGAGAAGAGTGCTGCAATATATTGTCAATCTGTTTCATTGGTTTGGTGTGACTTTGCATCAGCACAAATTTGTTTTCCTCAACAATGACCTGAGAATTTTCTTTCAACAATTTGAATGCAACAAAGCACAAGGGTAGAGAATTCTCTTCACCTGATCCAATACTTTGCTCCTTGTAATTGTGATACATAGGTTTATTTATCTCATTGTACTGTTGAAAAAGAAAGTCTTCAACATCACAATCCTCCTCATATTTTTCATATACAGGCAAATCAATCGTCTGTGCGAAGTCATCTAACAATAAAAAATTGGTAACATCAACTTGTTCTTCAACAAACTGATTTGTGAACTCATCATCTTGACTGTCTATAAACAAATACATAAAAAAATCATCCTTTTGTTTATCATGAGATGGATCAACACCCCCTCTTTCAACATGTGGAATATAAATTTTTGCAGAATCATTGACATTGGAAATTGCAAGAGGACCTATGGTATCTTCAATTCTATGCTCAGGATCCCAATCAACCCCTTTCTTCTCATATTCACTTTCACGTTCTAGAGCATTTGGTCCTTCATTTTTGAATCTATTTACATGCTTGGATGTTGTGTTGAATGTCCTGAGCATCATAGAACATTTGTTGTAAGGACTTGGATCTTGTTTCCATAAGGAGGAGAGATGAATCTAGATGGAGAGTAGTTGCATAATGGAGCATGGCAACAGCTTCAGTGGGTCCAATTTCTTTGGGAAAATTGTGATAGACACTGGAAAACCTTCTACTGAATATAGAAATAGTTTCATTGTCCTTCTTTTTCAAAGCATAGAACTCTCTAAGCTGCAGGTCCAAATATTTCTTCTTGCCCCAAAACTTTAAAAATACATCTTTCAATTCTTCCCATGAGCTAATCGTCTTTGGCTGCAAATGCTTGGACCAGTCTTTGGTGTCTCCTTTTAAGGACTGAAAAAAGGCCCTCATACACACCTCATCATGGTTAATCTCAAACAAATCTATAAAATGCTCAAACCCTTGGATGTGTTTTTCAGCTAAGATGGTATTAGGTTCCCCATCAAACACAGGTAGGTACTTATAGTACTTAGGAGGAAAATCATGAAGGATTTGAGGTAGCTTAAAGGGAATGTATTTGTGTTGAATCTTGGGTGACGTTGGATTAAGTTTATAGGGGGTGAAATACTAGTCTTGGATTCATGAGGCTTATCGTTATGGTCTTTATATGGCTTAGATGGAATATTTTTATCAAGGCCAGTGATAAACTGAGGGGACATTCGTGTAACTTTAAGAGGGGGATATATAATTTCTAGATTGTCATGGTCATCATTTTCATGCAGTAAGTAAAGAAGAGCTTGTCTAGCATTTTCAAGAAAGGACCAAAGGCAACTTATAACAAATAGTAAAATGACCTGGAAAAAATCCCATTTTGAGCATTTGTTTTCTTCCATAACGCCTTCTCATACCTTTGCCAAGGGGCATCATCTTTCAGTGAATTTTCTTAACTGCATTTGAAATTTGAGTGGAGTCGCCAATAACGTGTTGGGATCTGGATTCTTCATTAAAAGTGTAGTCTCCATTGATGTTTTGGAAGCTGGATTCTTCATTGAGAGTGGAGTCGCCAGTGAAAATTCAAATTTATGGATTCTTCTACCAATGGAATCGCCTTCAAACTGTTTTTTTGATGTGTGGAGTTGCCAAAGAAAGAATACAGTCAATATGTTCCTAAGTGTTTGTTGCTCTTAGACCTTAGAACTCAACCATGTCATTCTTTCCCAGGGAAAAATTTTCAATTTCATCCCCGGCAACGGCGCCAAAAATGTTAGCACTCTGTAAATTTTGTCTGGTTGAATAGACAAACGACAGAGGTAAATGTTTCAACCAACTTCAGAGCTGGGCACTAGCCTGCTCAACTCAGAGAGGGCTCTCTCTTGTCACTTGATATTTCTTTAATGAACAATGGCTAGATTTGGTTTGTTTTGGGGGTTTTTATAAAACAACTGAAGAAATGAAGATAACATTTGGGCTATGGAGTCTGGAATGAACAATGCATTGTCAAAACATGAAAACTATCAAGAGGAAAAGGCTAAATGAGGCGATGAGTCTGATTTTATCTATGAAATTTGTGTGGCATCAGAGGAAAAAGAAACATATAACTGCATCAGAACATATTAAAGTAAATTCTGAATTGGTTGAGAAGAAATACACATAGTCTAAATTGCTTAAGCCAAGAGCATCACAATGATGAATTCTGGGTTTTTGTTTCTCCAATTTAGATAGATGAAAACGTAAATGAAATATAAGATTACAGGAATCATATACTATGAAAGAACACAAGACTCATATCACCACCAATTAGAATCTTTTCATAAATAGTCCAAAATCCGCTTTTGCATTTATATATTCATTCTAGCCCCAAAGTTTACAAAATTCTTCCTACTCAGAGGGAAGGCTCCTCTTTTTCTCCATATATTTATATATCCTTGAGATAATATATATAGAGAGGAATTACTTGTGAAATTCAAAAGGTTTAAAGTTCCCCATAATTCTAAAAATAGAGATCAGTTACAAAAGGAGTAATTTATAAAGATAGCTATCCTATTTTAAAGGGATCGTTACGAACAGGTTTGACATATCTGGGGCCTTTTTCTTCGACTGCCATCTGTCCAAAATTTGCTAGAACGTACTCAATCCTACCTGAGGATTTATTTCAGCTTGGCAATTTCCTCCTTTAGAGTGCTCAACCAGGCTAGCTGATTTTCCCCGACGCTCTCCATCGCATCAGCTCTGATTTTTGTTTTCTGTCGTTTGCTCCACTTCTTCTTCACTGCCTGCTTGTAGATTTCGTCCACGTGTCCATTGATGATTAGGTCCCTCATAACAGGGTTTAATCTGACCCTTGATTATGGTTCAGTTGCGGGTTCAGTATGAAATTTAGTTGCTAATATCTGTGCAACCAACCTTTCTCTCTTACTCATTGATAAGATTGACATGTTAGTTGAAAACCCTATTGTATTGGATATTGTTCGATTGGTGTTGTCCATGTCTTCCAACCTCGCAGAGACCACGATTTTTGTCTGATCCAGGTGGATATTGGTGGCCACCCGCCTATTCCACTTGGACCCAATGATCCAGGTGGATATTGTTGGCCACCCGCCTATTCCACTTGGACCCACACCATTGTTTCTTTTATTTTTYCAGTTTCCTTAATTGTAGCACAATTTACTATTTTTAGCATTTTTTTGGGTCCTGAACTTCCAAAGTCGTTTTGAGGCCCTAAACGATGTTTTTTGGGCATGAATTCTTTGGCGATTATGAATCCATTTTGGACTTAATATTTGTTGTCAACAGTGTAGTCCTCGGATAGATATTTCTAATGATGTATCATGTGCGTCAAAYGGAGATAATATGCCAAAGTTACGACCCCGGGAAATTGATGTACCAATTTACCCCAACGGGGCCCATATTTTGGTGTTTCATCTCGTAGGGTTAGGTTTTTGGATGTTTAGGGTTTTCCATTGTTTCTCAATAATATATAGGTCTTTGAGTCTCATTATAACACAGAGTTCAGAGGCCAGTAGCTGCCACATCTCCTCTCAGAGATAAGCTACCAGCGCCCAAGCTATTTTATTTCCATTTTGTCTGTAAGCATATTTCAGTCATTTGTTGTTAATGAAATGAAGTTTTACTTCTGCCACATCTCTGCGTTTATGTGTATTTATGTATTTCATTGTGTTCCTTCATAAATCCGGATCATTGTCTCCCTTAATTTTACAGAACTCAGGAAATCAATCCAGGCTCGAGATTGCTTCACTGATGCATGAGATGACGATTTCCCGTAGTAAAATAAGGCCACCCATATCTGAAGATCGGTGGTCCTCGAATCCTAATCATGAATTACCAATAGGGTACGTTGGTTTGCCACATTTCACCAATCTACTTCGAATGATGAACTTTTGATTTAGTTATACGACGACGTTCACTTGACATGTCGAACGGGAAGTACCCGAACCAGCAACGTGAGGTGATTTGACTAGCCGTCACCTCCCCCCAGGAGTTGTTGATTTGACACATTAGACCACATGACATCGGGGCTATTTGGAAAATGGTTTCAGGCAGATTGCTTTTTGGCCCGGTGTACTTCTAAGGGTGCCACGAGTCCACTACTAAAACCACAATGGTTTTCCCCGGTCCGCCCTCACCTAATTAAATTTCGTGCTATTTCGCCGCCTGATATGGGTCTCAACCGTTGATCTGGGCTACTTCAAGATCAACGGTCCATAGGATTCCCTCCTTTGCGCTCCCACTATATTTGTCCACCTTGCCACTACATATGAATTGAGCCTCCAAATGATGCCATGTCTCTACACTGCTTTAGTCACCTGCCAAATTTAAACTCGGATTTCAAGCATAATCGTTATGGTGATAACACCTACCACCCTTGAAAGAGATTTATAAGAGGGGACAAAGAGGAGAGAAATTTGGATAAGACCACTATGAGAAGCATGGAGTTTGTAATTACATAAAAAAATTAGGAAAGGCGTGACTTCTTAATGTGGCCCAAAGATGTGGGCAGAGTGTCAAATAACACCATTATCGGGATCACTCATGTCATTATTTCTATAAGAGTAGGAAGGAAAGAAGATTATGAATTTATAATGGAGTGGTTAAAGAAGATTGCCTTGTTGTTTGACTTATGTTCATGGAGTGGTTAAGAAGGATAAAACCACTAAAAAACTTCCTTCAAGTTTTTAAGTGAGGAAAATCATTGGTTCACGGGAAAAGAACCTAAAAGTAATGGGAAAGGTTTAGGGCTTGTTGGATAAGTTGGAAAAAAAGAGAATCGAGCTTATGGAGAGCTTAAATGATTTTATTACTTAGCTTGTAGACCCAATGTTTTCAAGGATGGAGCTCTAATAATTGAGAGGGCTTCAAAACAACTTTTGATGGTGTTATCCCCATTTTGTGGATAACTAAGGAGATCATGTCTCGAGGCCCTTAGGTTGCATATATGGAGTGTCGAGAGACTACATGACCAACAATACCCTTTTCCACAGATGGAAACCCACTCACTACCACAGATGGTCATAGGTTTGCAGATCGCATCCACCACAACGATTGGCTTTCGGAAGGCAGTGGGCCTTTCTCCATGAGGTACAAGTCAATATTATGGTGAGCATCATTTCAATATTTAAGATATTTAATTATGTTATATCTTAGATTTATCTAGATTTCATGATATGTTCTTGGACATTATGCCTTTTGCCCTGCTTCACCTTGGTGGTTGACATTGTGCCCTAGTAAGTGGTCTTCTTTGGGAATGGGTTTGCTACTGGGAAATCCCTTAATGAGCCATTGTACCGTTCTCAACCATACTTACCATTTTCCATCATTATTACCCTCCATTTCCTTATCTCTTTGGATTTTATGGTGTATTGAACCAAGAAGGGGTTGTCCCTCATTCTATGGGAAGAAGGGGTTAAAGGCCCAGAGGGGTTGGTGTTGGGTAAAAGATAAAAGCCTTATATAAACCTTCCATATGCTTCACCCAGGGATCACCCAAGAAAGCAATGAAACACTTATCTTTGAATAAAGGGGACCCACAATATAATAAACAATGCTTAAAAGGTTAGTTGAAGGATATGAGGTATCATCACGAACCGACCTATCACATCCATGGATATCTAGTGGTATGACATTGTCATCATCTGGTCACCAAACTAGGGCAATGGCTCTAAGTTGCATGGCTGAGAGAAAGGGGTTCTCATCACGAACCAACCTTCTCATTTCCATTAAGTGTTTATGGGTGACATTGCCACCACCTAGTCACCACGATAGGGCAGTGACCTTCAATCTCTCCTTATGCTATATTGAAAGAAAATAAAGAAAGAAAGATGAAAGGCAATTGATGGGCTTGGAAAATGTGCATTGCAGATGAAGGTATCACACACCCTCTACAGAGGCACCCATGAATGAGACACTACAACCCCTTGTATGTCATGAGCCATATGCCCATTGAGTCCTTACCCCTACCACCTCATCCACTTTACATGGCTTAGAGAGGGACATCTTGGAAGTTCTCCTTGACCTAGGTCAAGATATACCCAATAGGACACCTCGTCAACCCTCCCATACTTAAGCTTGACAAGTCACATAGTGTCTTTGAGTTGTTAATTGTTTGATATAGTGATCTTTGATGTACATGCTTAGATGGCTTATTTATTGATTGGATTCACTTATCATGATGTTATGACTTGATATCCTTAGAGGGAGTGTTCATTTGTCTTGACAGGACCTAGTTGGTGGACAGTTTTGGGAGAACAAGCCTAGCTTGGGCTTCCATGGGGATACAAGCCCACAAGTTGGATGCTAGGGGCCCGCATGCCAGATGAGAGAGATCATACTTGGATGACCTTCATTATGAATTGGACAACCTAGCCCACCCCCTACTTGCCAAACAATTTTCCCAGGAGGGGAAAAATGTTCCATTTTTTATCTTGGCATCATGATATTGGGGGGCTAGGGCATGGTGGTAAGGTGCCCCTCTTTGACACATGGATGTTTGAGGAGAATAAGGTCTTCGCCATGATACGAGTTCCTAGAAGCTTGACACATGGCCTTTGGAGGCCCATCCATGCTTCTCCAACACCAACAATTTCCCCAAAGTGGCAAAACATCCCCTAAAGGGGTGACATCCTCCTAATTAGGGTTTTATTTGTGCAAAAAGTGAAATTTTAAGTGAATTGTTTAATATTACTTTGTTAAGGGGGAAAGATTAGGGTTGTTGACCCCTAATCTTGTGTTTTACTCCTTATTTTGTGGACAAGCTATGTTAGCTACATTTTGTATAAATAAAGATCATAAGATCTCATTTTAATCATAAATCTCCCTCTTGTGAGAGACTTGGTCTGAAATATTTGCCCCCCTTGGCTCTTTTATCTCTTGTGCAATTTTCGTATGGCTATTTTATGAATGGTTGATGGAGGAAGGCCTAGTGCTAGCTTTGGATGATGCTTTCTAGCTCTTGTGGTGAATTGTCTTAGCATTTCTCTTGATCTTGGTATGGTTTTTACTCTCTTGTTATCATTTTATTCAAGTCAAGTATTTTCATGCTAGGAGTTAGGTGGTAAGTATAAGGGCATACACCCCCACCATAACCTTCATCATTTTGTTTGCTTCATCTCATTGATTAAGGGTTTGCTAAGAGAAGTATAAGGGCATACACCCTCTTAGCTTAAACCCTAGCTTAGAGAAACTTGCCTTGGGGAGTAAAAGGGATTATACCCCCAAGGAGGTAGCTTCTCCAAGCTCCTTGTGACTCCATTAAACCAATAGTAAAGGCACTAGTCATTGATTTGTTGCATTGGAGAAATAAAATATTGCATTGGGAAACATGATTTTCGATCATTTTTACTTCTTGCAAAGTGGATTGTTTTCCTTGTGACTTGGGCACCTCACAACCACTAGGGAATCCCCATCTAGGGGATACTTATCGTTGTTGTTACAAAATTGCATCTTTAGCCATTAGGGCTACAGAAACCCTAACTTACTTGCTTTAATAACTCTTTTATCAACCATTGGTTTTTTGCTCAAAGTTTGCACACTTACTCGCCTTGTCCTAGCGCACTTTTTGGAAAAGTTTGAGGAGATTTTAGTGGATGATTTTCTTGTTGTAATACATTTAATGTTACATCTATAAGGCTGATATAATTCACTGCAGAAAAATGTTTACAACAGCTTTATCTTTTATGCTAAGAATATTGGTTTTTTATCTTGAGTTTAGCTAGTCATTTACTAGTTTTTCTCTTGCATTTTCTACTTGATCTTTAGCATTTATTGAACAGATTATAGTACCTTTTTCTTGCTGATATATACTATTATATATTTCTGCAGATTAGGGACACCAAGCTTAACTTGTTGATCCAACTAACATACACTATTGCAAAGTGTCTTTTCTTGTGTCTCGAGCAGGTACAATCATCCGTAGAAGTGTTATACATGTGGGGCAATAATTTATTGACTTGCAAGGCATATCTTTCCACCTTTCACTCCAATTAGACTTGACCTATAGGGGCTTCATTTCCATCCATCTTAATCTCCATCTCAATCCCCCTAGGGTCACCGAGATTGCCTCCCTAGTGTGACCTAGTCACCCTTGAAGTGTGGGACCTACATCGAGGTGACATTCAGTGTAGGATTCCCAAAGTTGTAGCACCTGTTCCATGGTTGGGTCAGGCTTTTCCCAAACTACAACTTGCGCCATAACATTTGGGCATCGTTGCCAGGGAATATTTTGAATCTTCTTCGTACCCTAACGACACTTTGGTAAGCTATCCCAAAGCCTTTCCCTAAGCTTACTTAGCGACTCCACCCAAGGGACGTTCCCTTTCCACCCTCCTTGATGAGCTCATCTTGAAGCTCATATGGCGACTCCACCTTCCCAAAATCCTTCTTTCCCTAAACCTTTTCCCCCTGAGAGGTTCAAGCCTTCTAAGGTTTACCAAATAAGGCCTCCTCTCAAGTCTCCCATTGCTAAAACCCTTTTCTATAAATCCCTTCCCCTTGCTCCAATGGCTCACCCTTGGGAAAGAGACCTCTACAAACCCCTTAACATGAACAATATCTAGGGTTACCCTAACCAGATGCCAACATATGTCAATAAGTGGTTGCCAAAGTTCCCAAGAAACAATGTGATAACTGTCGAAGACCACATTTATGCCATTGGTTGAGATATGGACAATGCAGGTATTGATCATGAAGATGTGGCCATGAGACTATTTGCCTCATCATTGATTGAGGAATCCCTTGATTGGTTCAAGGGACTCCCTGATAATCAAATCACGACCTATGATTCCTTTTCCGCCTGTTTTAAAAGCAGATGGTTGAAAAAAGCAGATGGTGGGACACTTTGGACTTAGTTCAATCAAATAAATAAAAAGGAGAATGAAATGGTAAGGGAATTCATTTCAAGTTTTGACAATTTGTACAATCAAATTCCAACAGATTACCATCCTACAACATCATCAGTTCGTCTCATTTACATGAATTCCTTTGAAGGGAATTTCTGATACATTCTTAAAGATAAAAAACCCACATCATTGGCATAAGCTAAATAATTTAGTATCGACATTAAATAGAATCTCCTTGATTAAAAAATAGAACCTTTTCAGTACCCTCACAACAAGACATAATCAAGGACGAGGATTTTCGACAATAGTGTTCCTGGCTTGATTGCTCTCCTGACTCAAAAGATAGACCAGATGAATATTCAGTTTGTCCAAGTGAAGAATCGACTTATTAACAGTATGGCTACAGTGAAAATAAATCAATCTACTCCCAGACCCCAGTTTGCTAGACAACAAAGATATGCCACCGGTTGGAAACCAAGACGTCAACAAGAGGCAAAGGCCCCTGATACTTTGAAACCTGTTGGGACAGTTGATATAGAAGCTTGGTGTCTCCCATGCCAAGAACCCCATAGGGAAGATGAATTCCCCCGAAAAGATGAATATTATCCTGACGATATAAACTTCATGATTTGCAATCTCAACGATGAACAATTTACTCAAGAGAAGATCAATGAAGCCAGAAGAATATGAGAAAGAGAGGGGAGAATATGGGCCTTAAATAAACTAACAGATGATCAAAATAAGGAATTGAGGAGGAGGGAAATTCTAACCTACAAAAGAAAAAATGCTTTAGCCCCTCCGTCACAGCCTGATACTCCTCTTCCACCAGTAGAAAAGGTGGCTCCACCACCTCCACCGCTGGTATGTGAGTTGCTTCCTAAGACAACTCCTGCAGATGCCATTCAATTAAATATCGATGTTGCAAACATGTTTGTAAAACTGAATATGATGGTCCTAGTGACAGAGATGTGTAAGATCCCTTCCGTAAAAAGGGAAGTTTTGAGGATATTATAGGTGCAAGTTGAGAAAGAGGATCCTCCCATCGTGTTAAACACTATGTATCTTGATTGGACAAAGGACAAGAACCCTCCCTTCTATCTCTCATTAGGCACAAATGGCCTCCGCTTGAACAACTGCATGCTTGACTCAGGGGCCTCATCAAATGTCATATCTTTGAAGGTAATGAAACAACTTGGCTTGAAGACAACCCAACCTTATGGCAATGTTTGTGGTATTGATTCGAGAAGAGTTAAGGTCTTGGGAGTATGTGAAGACATTGAGGTATTTTTGATAGATTTTCCACATATCAACGTCCTCATGGATATATTGGTGATCGATGTCCTTGATGCCTGGGCGATGTTCTTGTCAAGGACCTGGTCCTCAACCCTTGGAGGTTTTATTAGTATGAACCTTACACATGCATATATTCCCATGGGCGATGGCACATATGAGATCCTGCATAATAGGGAAAAGAAAGACACACATGTGATGAATCTAAGGGGGGCCAACTATGTCAGTGAACACTATAATGATACACCTCCACAGATTTTTAAGTACGATCCATCTGAGTTACCCTTCATGCAAGAAGATGTAGTAGAGATGTTTCTCCCATGAACATATAAAGAGAAGGTTGCATAGTACCATAAGAAGGAGACAAAATCTATTCATATTATACAAAAGGAAGATAAGAAACATGAAGAAATCGTCAAAAATACAGTCCGCACAGAGCCTCCATATGATGAGAATACACCTTGCATCGATTTCGATGAAGGAATTCTTGTGCTCACGTGGGACAAAAGAAAGGGCAAACCTAGATATGAACCAAAAGATAACAATTCATGGTTTGGACCTTACATCATCAGAAATAAGTTTGACAAAGAAAAGTACCATCTGACAGCATTAGACGAGAGAAAGATGAAATTACCAGTAGATGGGTCTCTTCTCCAACCTCACATCCAGGTCACATAACTTCTTCGGGGCTCGTGCCCCAGGTAAGTAGGTAAGTCATTTTGATTCCCTGCATTTTTCATCTTGATTGCTCATACTAGTTTAGATGCATTTCATTTTCATTCTACTCTACTTGCATATTGATTTCATGCTTAGCTTAGAAATTTTATTGAAAAAATATCAACATTTTCTTTTTCTATCTTAGTTGGTTTGGATTTTGATCATATGAGAACAAGGATTAGTAGGCCATCTTGCACTTGACATTTTGATGTTTCCTTGCAGGCACAGGTCTACCGGGAGATGTCATGGTTCTCATGCACTCTATAGTGAGCACAAGTCCCCAAGTAGAAGCCAAATGTTATCCCCATTTTGTGGATAACTAAGAAGATCATGTTTCAAGGCCCTCAGGTTTCAGATATGGAGTGTCGAGAGACTACATGACCAACAATACCCTTTTGTACGGATGGAAACCCACTCACCACCACAGATGTTCATAGGTTTGTAGATCACATCCACCACACCATCTCTCTTACGGAAGGCAATGGGCCTTACTCCATGAGGTACATGTCGGCATTATGGTGAGCATCATTTCAATATTTAAACTATTTGATTATGTTGTATCATATATTGATCTAGATTTCATGATATGTGCTTGGACATTATGCCTTTTTCCCTGCTTCACCTTGGTGGTTGACATTGTGCCCTAGTAAGTGGTCTTCTTTGGGAATGAGTTTTCTACTGGGAAATCCCTTAATGATCCATCGTACCGTTCCTGACCATACTTACCATTTCCCATCATTATTACTCTCCATTTCCTTATCTCTTTGGATTTTAGGGTGTATTGACCCAAGAAGGGGTTGTCCCTCATTCTATGGGAAGAAGGGGCTAAAGGCCCAGAGGGGTTGGTGTTGGGTAAAATATAAAAGCCTTATATAAACCTTCCAGATGCTTCGCCAAGACCCAAGAAATAAATGAAACATTTATCTTTGAATAAAGGGGACCCAAAATATAATAAAGAATTCTTAAAAGGTTAGTTGAAGTATATGAGGTCTGATCACAAGTCGACCTATCACGTCCATGGATATCTAGTGGTATGACATTGTCATCATCTGGTCACCAAACCAGGGCAATGACTCTCAATTGCATGGCTAAGAGAAATGGGGTCTCATCACGAGCCAACCTTCTCATTTCCTTTGGGTGTTTGTGGGTGACATTGCTACCACCTAGTCACCACGCCAAGGTAGTGACCTTCAATCTCTCCTTATGCTATATTGAAAGAAAAAAAAGAAAGAAAGATGAAAGGCAATTGATGGGCTTGGAAAAGGTGCATTATGGATGAAGGTACCACACACCCTCTACAGAGGCACCCATGAATGAGACACTACGACCCCTTTGTTGACAGGCATTTATGACACACCGTCAATTGCAAGGATAGATCTGGATTGAGGTTGTTTATCTAACCCAAGCCATTTGGTATGATCTAACTTGACGTGTTTTATGGCTCCATTATCCAACTAGGGTCCTAAAAACATCGAAAGGAAATAAACTAACTAAAAATAAGATTCTAACAATCGACACACTAATTATAAAATGCTGAAACTAACCGTGTTAATGTACAATGATTATATACAGTTTACAAGGTTTGAATAAAATCTTGCGAAAATTATTGTTTGAAATAATATTACTAAACAAGATTAAATAAGAACGAAACTCTTTCTAATGTAAAAATATTAAACTAATAAACACTGAATGAATATGATTGTAATGATATCATGAAAATAGACAAAGTTAATTAACGTTTGAATAATGCAATCATTTTTCATTCATATATAAACAACTTTAAATAAAAGAAAACGATACATCTACTAACCTCTAACTGATAAACAATAATAAACTAAGTTCATCTCTCTGCATTTTGTAAGCTCCTGCTTGTCCTGTATTTAGTGGAAACCTATGACAGAACCAATCATAATACTTCCTGAAGAAATTCAAGGAAGTGTTTCATGTTTTAGAGTGAATTTATAGCAGCAAAAAGATAACTAATTATATATCATGTGACCTCAAAATAACCAATAGCTGGGGACGAAAGAAATCTCAATCCTGAGCAGTGATGTTATCAACCATTTAAAATCAGAAGTAAACTCAAAATAACTAAATAGTTAATCGATCATAGGAAACAAACCAGACCAACATATCATGGACAACATTTAGATAATCAATGATATGAAATATTGTGTGAAGAAAAGACTAAAGCTAAATCAACACAAATAACATTTCATAACATAGAAATTATAGGAGAATACAATGAAACAAACATTGTACAGTTTACATAGGTCTAAATCCAACAACAAACTGCTTTCCCATATCACTTCCAAAATTATATGTCCATTCTGTGATCCAGAAAAATGTGTCCCCAAACACTAAGCAACAAAATCTATTTAAACATGTCTTGGATCAGTTACCTCTTATCATACAAGATAGAGGACGATCCCTGAAAATAAGTTTGTTTTACAAAAATAGAATAACAAAAGGATACTCCTGTAGGAGTCTTTACATAAAGAATAATTACATTAATGACATTGTTTTTTCAAAAATGGGAAATTACTATGCTATTAAATGCTCAACCCATGATTCATTTTCCTTAAACATAACATCATAATTTGTTGTTTACCTGAAATGATAAAACAAAATCAAAGTTTAGATAATAATAGAAATAAATAATTTTAAATAGACTAGCTACATAATCTTTCGATTATGTAGCTAATCTCAAAATAAAATAAAATTAGAAGTGAATCTATTTATTGTTTCTCAAACATAATAAAATAATATATATATATATATATATATATATATATATATTTACCATTTCAGAGATTTGATAAAGAAGCATCTGATAAGTCTGAATTTATGATGGTGTTGAAATTTGTTGAGCTTTTAATAATCACATTACCAGACCGCTTAATCCTCTTGTTTGCCTTGTGAGCGTTCGATCGAACACAAGCTTTTAACTCGTCATTCTCCCTCTCGAGCAATGAGTTTCTTGCTACCATTTTTTTTAATTGTGCTTGAAGATAGGGGATATCCCGGTAATATCTCTCAACCCAATCAAGACAATTTTCACAATGAACTGGTTCTATGGTAGGCAAAGGTTGAGCCTGTTTTGCAGAGGGCAATTTAGTTTTTCATGTGATTTGCTTCAGATCGTGTTGTATACTAGAGAAACCCTCTTGTTTCTTTATGAACGGTGGGAGATTAGAAATGAAATCGAACTGTATTGCATCAGTATCGATATCGTTACCCAGAATCCGGTCATCGACATCTTCTTGAGCAATAAAGTCTTCAATCTCATCCTTAGAAAAATGATCATCAACCTCGATCACAAGGGTAACAATTTATCATTATCACGTTGTTGATTTCTCAATTTTATAGATAGGAGTCGACCTGGTCTCTTATTTGTAAAATTTACATCTGGACTACTCTGTTTTTTACACCTGCTCTTTTTCTTGACAGTTGATTCATTTAAAACAATCTAAATCGGTTGATGAGTATGAACAACAAGAATCCTATCCTTTAAATCATCTAAAACCTCCTCCAAAGACTTTTCGAGAATGAAATCGCATCGTGTCTTCTTACCTGATGGCTTATGGATAACAACAAAGGTTTGATCTATGGACGCATGACCTTCTTGTAGATTAACACATAGGTTTTTGATAGTGGGTTTAGATCGACAGGGACTGGGGTTTTCATCGAGATGAAGATGTGATTCTATTACATTTTCGAGTAGGGTAAAATTATTTCTAAACAAGAAATTTTCCAAAATGTCCCCAGTCTTAGACAGATGTGAAACCACGAGGATTCATATGAGGCCATGGTGAAACAGGCTTGACTGTGGGTTTAGTTTATGTCTTTGATAGAACTTGGCCATTTTATGTAAGCTCCTATGCAGATAAAAAGGCACATTCAACTTGAAACCTAGAAAAACCATCAACAAGCAGACATGATACAAGAATACCAAACCATATCTAGCTTCACAGGTAATAAATTGCTTCAACATTAAGAGCAAGCCATGCCATCGAGATTTGAAAAGAGAAATTGGTGTACCTTTTGGACAACAAAATGATTTCTTGGAGGCCATGAGTAAATGCCAGGGCATGCCTTCGATTTTGGTGTTTTTAAACCATCGATCTCCCTCTTGGGATAGTCCTGTAGCTTCTGCAATGGAACCCTCGGTCACCTCTAGCTACAAATCCCCAATCTTAGCCCTGGTGCCATCAAAATTTTGAGCGAAATCTTGGGACACAACGAGGTTGAAACCCTCAAATCATCTAATGAAACCATCCCAGCCATACGCCACAATGTCGTCCACGACATCGTGATGAGAGAGGAGATATTGCGAACCATTGGGCTCAATTCTCACCACGGGCATCATTGATATGTTCACATAGAAACAACAAGGGTAGCGAGAGGTGGGTTGTGTTCTCCAAGACACGAAAAGTGGGATGAGGTCTGCATAATCGGGAGAAACCCGATGCCTAAGGATTCAAGAAGCTACCATGACAACCATTTGGAGCATTGAGTGGGTAGTAACCAGAGGACGCGTAGAATAGGAAACCACTCTGTGAAATGAATGCTAAATCCAAAGCACAAAAACTTACCATTTGTAACAATGAATGCAAGCCTGAGCTATGCAGGACGAAGGGGTGATGTTCGAAGGTAAGTGTGTCAGTCCTGTACCAGGACGACAAGATCACGATACAACTGCTAGGGGTAGTATTCATATTTCGAATTAACCCAAAATTCTGCTAGGTGCGTAATCAAGCATATGTCAATGTGAAAACCAAATGATCTAGGCTAGAAATGACTAGGTCATAACCCCCCAAGGTGGAATGAATCAAGTGTTATGGTAAAGGATCAACCAATAAAATGATAAATTCACAAGTTCTAGGGTTTATAAGAACATTAGATGCCCAAATTGTTATCAAGTTTTGCATAGGAAAAACCCATAAACTATATAATGCCCTCAAACCAAAACTTGTTCTAATTTCATGCTTTCAGTCATGAAATTGAACAAGGAGAACGATAGAAAAAATAATAAACTCATACAAACAACTAGTCCAATGAATTTTTCCAAAACCAAAGATAATAAAAAAATGCTTGCAAGGAGAAGGAGGCAACTACATAAAATTTTATCCCTCGATGAAGACATTTTACCATGATAAAATTTGACAAGAATTGTTGGCTACCAACAATGGCGACACGCTGGGCGAAGCAGTTATCTCTGCATCATCAGAACTTTAAATCAGGGAACAAAGGATTCATAAATAATTATTAAAAACAATTAAATGACAGATAAAACATTTCGACAACAACTCAGAAAAAAATAACACAGTCATAGTATTGGATGAAGTTCTGTCCAAAAATTGTAATCCGGTATCTTGTTTCGATCATAGGGGTAACGATGTTTACACAAATAACTCCAATACCGTTGACAGGGCCACTGCTACCAGCATGCGTCTATAACCTCGGCAAGGATGTCATTTAACCCACCCTGGTACTCCTATCCCGTCCAAGAGTTGTCCATTTGTGATAAAAGCATCCTGACATCTAATCAGTTTAAAAACATACCTGAGGATCTTCGAACCCGACAGTGCTTCGTTTCCAGCAGACCTGTTCAGTACCCCGACGAAGTTGTCTTGGTATCATGTGTACATTTACCCGCTGCCAACAAACCTATTCAGTATCCCGATGGGTTTACATACAATTCCCACACATTACAATGCTTCCAACTCTCTAAAAATGTTTATAATATTTTCATAAACTTCATGATATCAAGAGAGTGGGGTGATACTGAAGATTTCACATCCATGGAATGATAGGATTGATTATTTTTTCGTTCTTTGAGAAATGATAACTTTTATCAATATGTGGACATTTAGACTTCAACCAGGAAATCATCTCCGGGGTGGGGAAACACTATGAGTTGTTCTTATTAAAACAGGGATGGTGTGAGAAGTTGTTAAAGGTAATCGTATTTCCCTAAGATTTCAATGAAAACCGGGAACAATGACTGGACACAAACTTACCGTAACTAATTTGAGTTTAGAACTCAATGTGCAGATGCTTTGAACTGTTATCAACTGCTACTAATGAAAGATCCAATTCCCTTCAATAATGAATGATGATTCAGAAATAATTATTAGGGGAAACAAAAACCAACTCAATAAAAAAGAAAAATAAAACAAATAACACACAAACTAAAAAAGTATTTACAATGGGGCAAACCTGATTTTCTCAGGTGAAGTATTTCTTGAGAGACTAAAAGAAAATAGAAAAATCCTTATTAATATGAGTGAAGTGCTACTCGTGGCACCTTGGGTCAGGGTTGAATTGACAATTCAAATTTACTTATCTCTTTACTTTCCATTTTAAAATTTTCATGACGATACTGCGTTTTTTAAAAGAAATATTCAACAAAAAGAAGAGAGAAAAGAATTAAAGTGGACTTCCCTGACAACATTCATATTATGGTTCTCTTGGTGTACCCACTTGTGTTCATAACTGCAATATTACAAAGAGAAACAATGAGAAATAAAATTAAAGGAAACCTACTCTAACTACTAAATAGATCAAAACGCTAAGTAAAATCGTATTTCCAGTGCAACCACAAGAGCATCTTCAATCCTGCAAGGCATAAAAAGTCGAAAATCAGAATAAAAGAATGTAGTATTTGCATATACAAAATAAATATGTCATGCTTACCTCCTATATATTCATTTAAAAACAAAGTAAGCACGACCTTACCATTCTTTTGAAACTTATTGATGTATGAATCCTCCAACCATTTTGCAATCTTGTCGTGGTATGGGTCATAATGGCATGGAAGAGTGTAAGTAAGCTTGGAAAACTTGTCAATATTATGGGGACCTGACATAACCATCAACAAAGGCCGAAGTGCCCCATCCTCCTGACAATTCTCCAAGTGTTCATCAATTTCTTCACATGGAGGATCTAAAAAAATCATGTCATGCTTACTTCCTAGATATTTATGTAGAAACAAAGCAAGCACAACTTTATCTTTATTATGAATATTTTTTAGATACTAATCTTCAAGCCATTCTAAGATCCTGTCATAAAAATTAAGATGCAAACTATGACTTTGAGGAAATGGATATATCAATGGGGAATACATCATAAGAGGATTCATGACATCAGTTAGATTATTGGTTTGAACACTTCCTTTGATGAGATTGATCGTTTCAAAATGCGAAGCATAATCATTAAAATTCGAACTAACCAAAGAATGAATATGCAATGTAGAATATTTGATCTCCATAAGAACGAGTGCATTGTATTTTTCAAAAATAAATCGCGTAAAATCTTCTTGCAACATGTCTTTTTTCCATGCAAGTGATGAAAGTGAAAGAGCGTCAAATTCAAATTCACAAATGTTATGTTTGGAATTAATTTCACCAAATCTTGGCATATTGAAAAGATTTGATTGTGATGGAAAAGAGTAAGATACTGTGGGTAAAGTATCATGTCCACCAGAATCAAAGAAGAGATCGAGATATAAAGAGTAAAAGGAATCAGAAATGAGCACATGAAAATAATCTCTTGAGCTATGATATTTAACAATGGTATTCTCAAGACATTCCTCTTCACTTTCCTTAAAACTTTCACTTTGTTTTGGTGATAAATCCTTCAACATAATATGATCATCTAAATTTGCCTCATGTATGATAGACAATTCAAAACTTTCATGACAAACATCTAATCTTTCTTGATGATAAGGTATGATTTGTGGATGAAGGTTTAAGGTTTCTTCTTCAAATTGCAGATTTACATCTCTAATCAGTTTCATAGGAATGTTAGAATGCTTAAGATCATTTTCATCACCTAAGTGTTCTTCAATAACTGAATTTAAGTATTGATTAGAGCAAGAGTTAGAAGAATAAGGACATTCACCTTGACCCAACATTGAATCTTCTTCCACGATGGTTGAGGACTGAATATACAATGCTTTAGAGGAAAAAATAGTTTGATTGTCAGTGAGAACCTTTTCAATAGATTCTACCTCCCTTGTTCAAAAATTTCAGATGGATTCCTCTCATCCTACAAACAAAATTCTTCTTGCAATTGAGTGATAGGATTTGTAACTGATTCATCATTCGCGATTGAATATGACTGAATGAAAGGGGCATAAGATCACAAAGGAGATTTAGTACAAAAGACATGTCATCAAGATTAAATTTACATAGAACATGATGGATTTTTGTTAAAAATACATCTAAAGATGAATTATCATTAATTAGTAAAGTCTGAAATTCTTCACATAATTGATTGTAATCATAGATTTCAAAAGCATCTAAAAATTCCTCTACAAATTGAAACCAATCAATAATGCGATATGCTGGAAAAGACTCAAACCAAAGTTTAATCCGACCCCTAAAAGTAAAAGTGAACAATCTGCATAAAACCTTTAAATCGGAAATATCATGCTTGATGCATTTACACCAAAACTTGTTAAGATGGTCTTTTGCAGATACATCCCCCCCACCATCAAATGTGAGTTTGGACAAGCGAGAGAATGTCTCGTTGGGAATATCGGGTAATGAGAAGTGGAAAATATGTTCCAACACAGTGATTTGGGGAGCCATGTGAAATTAAATACATTCGAAACAAAGACTCCTGCAAGGCCAACTTGTTAGTCTGGCCTGCCTTCTAATGCATTTCAAGATGACACAGAAGAAGAATTTATAAATTTGGAATTATGACAGGCTGAGGGGTAAAACATTTAATCATTAAATTTACCTCGACCCTCCTTCTAGCGCCATTTGTTGACGGGCGTTTATGACACACCGTCAACGGGAAGGATAGATCCAGACTGGGTTTGTCTATCTAACCCAAGCCATTTGGTATGATCTAACCTGACGGGTTTTATGGCACTGTTAGCCAACTAGGGTCCTAAAAACATCGAAAGGAAATAAACTAACTAAAAATAAGATTCTAACAATCGACACACTAATTATAAAATGTTGAAACTAACCGTGTTAATGTATAATGATTATATACAGTTTACAAGGTTTGAATAAAATATTGCGAAAATCATTGTTTGAAATAATATTACTAAACATGATTAAATAAGAACGAAACTCTTTCTAATGTAAAAATATTACACTAATAAACATTGAATGTATATGATTGTAATGATATCACGAAAATAGACAAAGCTAATTAACGTCTGAATAATGCAATCATTTTTCATTCATATATAAACAACTTTAAATAAAAGAAAATGATACATCTACTAACCTCTAACTGATCAACAATAATAAACCAAGTTCATCTCTATGCCTTGTGTAAGCTCCTGCTTGTCCTGTATTTAGTGGAAACCTATGACATAACCAATCATAATACTCCCCGAAGAAATTCAAGGAAGTGTTTCATGATTTGGAGTGAATTTATAGCAGTAGAAAGATAACTAATTATATATCATGTGACCTCAAGATAACCAATAGTTGAGGATGAAAGAAATCTCAATCTTGGGCAGTGATGTTATCAACCATTTAACATCAGAAGTAAACTAAAAAATAACTAAATAGTTGATCGATCACAGGTAACAAACTAGACCAATGGATGATGGACAACATTTAGATAATCAACGATATGAAATATCATGTGAAGAAAATACTAAAGCTAAATCAACACAAATAACATTTCATAACAGAGAAATTATAGGAGAATACAATGAAACAAACATTGTACAGTTTACACATGTCTAAAGCCAACACCAAATTGCTTTCCCATATCACTTCCAAAATTATATGTCCATTCTGTGATCCAGGAAAACGTGTCCCCAAACACCAAGCAACAAAATCTATTTAAACATGTCTTGGATCAGTTACCTCTTATCATACAAGATAGAGGACGATCCCTGAAAATAAGTTTGTTTTACAAAAATAGAATAACAAAAGGATACTCCCGTAGGACTCTTTACATAAAAAATAATTACATTAATGACATTGGTTTTTCAAAAATGGGAAATTACTAAGCTATTGAATGCTCAACCCATGATTCCTTTTGCTTAAACATAGCATCATAATTTGTTATTTACCTGAAATGATAAAACGAAATCAAAGTTTAGATAATAATAGAAACAAATAATTTTAAATAGACTGGCTGCAAAATCTTTCGATTCTTTAGCCAGTCTCAAAATAAAATAAAAACATAAGTGAATCTATTTATTGTTTCTCAAACAAAATCAAATAAAAACAAATATTTACCATTTCAGAGATTTGATAAAGAAGCATCTGATAAGTCTGAATTTATGATGATGTTGAAATTTGTTGAGCTTTTAATAACCACATTACCAGACCACTTAATCCTCTTGTTTGCCTTGYGAGYGTTCGATCRAACGCATGCTTTTAACTCATCATTCTCCCTCTCAAGCAATGAGTTTCGTGCTACCATTTGGTTTAATTGTGCTTGAAGATAGGGGATATCTCGGTAATATCTCTCAACCCAATCAAGACAATTTTCACAATGAACTGGTTCTATGGTAGGCAAAGGTTGAGCCTGTTTTGTAGAGGGCAATTTAATCTATCCTGTGATTTGCTTCAGATTGTGTTGTATACCAAAGAAACCCTCTTGTTTCTTTAGGAACGGTGGAACTGTATTGCTTCAGTATCGATATTGTTACCCAAAATCCGACCATCGACATCTTCTTGAGCAATAAAGTCTTCAATCTCATCCTCAAAAAAAGATCATCAACCTCGATCACAGGGGTAATGATTTCTCATTATCATGCTGTTGATTTCTCATTTTTCTAGATAGGAGTCGGCCTGGTCTCTTATTTGTAAAATTTACATCTGGACTACTCTGTTTTTTACACCTTCTCTTTTTCTTGACAATTGATTCATTTAAAACAACCCGAATCGGTTGATGAGTATGAACAACAAGAATCCTATCCTTTAAATCATCTAAAACCTCCTCCAAAGAATTTCTGGGAATGAAATCGCATCGTGGCTTCTTACCTGATGGATTCTAAATAGCAACAGAGGTTTGATCTATGGACGCATGGCCTTCTTGTAGATTAACACATAGGTTTTCGATAGTGGGGTTAGATCGACAGGGACTGGGGTTTTCATCGAGATGAAGAGGTGATTCTATTACATTTTTAGGTAGGGTAAAATTATTTCTAAACAAGAAATTTTCCCAAATGTCCCCAGTCTTAGACAGATGTGAAACCATGAGGATTCGGATGAGGCCATGGTGAAACATGCTTGATTGTGGTTTTAGTTTCTGTCTCTGATAGAACTTAGACATTTTCTATAAGCTCCTATGCACATAAAAAGACACATTCAACTTGAAACCTAGAAAAACAATCAAGAAGCGAACATGATACAAGAATACCATACCATTTCTACCTTCACAGGTAATAACTTGTTTCAACATTAAGAGCAAGCCATGCCATAAGGGTTTGGAAAGATAAATTGGTGTACCTTTTGGACAAAAAAACGATTTCTTGGAGGCCATGAGTAAATGCCAAGGCATGCCTTCGATTTTGGTGTTTTTAAACCATCGATCTCCCTCTTGGGATAGTCCTGTAGCTTCTACGATGGAACCCTCGGTCACCTCTAGCTACAAATCCCCAATCTTAGCCCTGGTGCCATCAAAATTCTGAGCGAAAGATTGGGCCACAACGAGTTTGAAACCCTCAAATCGTCCGATGAAACCATCCCAACCATATGCCACAATGTCGTCCATGACATCGTCATGAGAGAGGAGAGATTGCGAACCATTGGGCTCGATTCTCACCACGGGCACCATTGATATGTTCACATAGAAACAACAAGGGTAACGAGAGGTGGGTTGTGTTCTCCAACACATGAAAAGTCAGATGAGGTCTACATAATTGGGAGAAACCCGACACCTAAGGATTCAGGAAGCTACCATGACAACCATTTGGAGCATTGAGTGGGTAGTAACCAGAGGAAACGCAGAACAGGAAACCACTCTGTGAAATGAATGCTAAACCCAAAGCACCAAAAATTACCATTTGCAACAATGAATGCATGCCTGAGCTATGCAGGACGAAGGGGTGATGTTCGAAGGTAAGTGTGTTAGTCATGTACCAGGACGACAAGATCGTGATACGACTGCTAGAGGTAGTATTCATATTTCGAATTAACCCAAAGTTATGCTAGGTGCGCAATCAAGCATATGTCAATGTGAAAGCCAAATGATCAAGGCTAGAAATGACTAGGTCATAACCCCCCAAGGTGAAATGAATCTAGTGTTATGGTAAAGGATCAACCAATAAAATGATAAATTCACAAGTTCTAGGGTTTATAAGAACATTAGATGCCCAAAATGTTATCCAATTTTGCAAAGGAAAAACCCATAAACTGTATAATGCCCTCAAACCAAAACTTGTTCTAATTTCATTCTTTCAGTCATGAAATTGAACAAGGAGAATGATAGAAAAAATACTAAACTCATACAAACAACTAGTCCAATGAATTTTTCCAAAACCAAAGATAATAAAAAAATGCTTGCAAGGAGAAGGAGGCAACTACAGAAAATTTTATCCCTCGACGATGACATTTTACCATGATAAAATTTGACAAGAATTGTTGGCTGCCAAAACCCTTGTATGCCATGAGCCCTATGCCCATTGAGTCTTGACCCCTACCACCTCATCCACTTTACATGGCTTAGAGAGGGGCATCTTGGAAGTTATCCTTGACCTAGGGAAAGATCTACCCAATAGGACACCTCGTCAATCCTCCTATACTTAAGCTTGACAAGTCACATAATGTCTTTGAGCTGTTAATTGTTTGATATAGTGATATTTGATGCACATGATTAGATGGCTTATTTATTGATTGGATTCACTTATCATGATGTTATGACTTGAGATCCTTAGAGGGTGTGTTCATTTGTCTTTGCAAGACCTAGTTGGTGGACAGTTTTTGGAGAACAAGCCTAGCTCGAGCTTCCATGGGGCTACAAACCCATAGGTTGGATGCTAGGGGCTCGCATGCCAGATGCGAGAGATTAGACTTGGATGAACTTGATGATGACTTGGACGACCTAGCCCACCCCCTACTTGTCAAACGATTTTCCCAAGAGGGGAAAAACGTTCCATTTTTTAGCTTGACATCATGATATTGGGGGCCTAGGGCATGGTGGTGAGGTGCCACTCTTTAACACATGGACGTTTGAGGAGAAGAAGGTCTTCACCATGATATGAGTGCTTAGATGCTTGACACATGGCTTTTGGAGGCCCATCCATGCTTCTCCAACACCAAGGATTTCCTCAAAGTGGCAAAACATCCCCTAAAGGGGTGACGTCCTCCTAATTAGGGTTTTATTTGTGCAAAAAGTGAAATTTTAAGTGAATTGTTTAATATTACTTTGTTAAGGGGGAAATATTAGGGTTGTGTAACACACCCACTATCATAATTTTAAAAATTTTGGGGTTAATCTCCCACAAATGGGAATTCTCCAGAAACCTGCATTAGCGAGGTGCCAATCCCTGGTTCAATATCGGGATTCGGGGTTTCTAATGTCAAAACTTATTCACTCCTTGGTTGCCTTAGCCCCACTTGGCTAAGCCTTTGATTCATACGACTGGTTCCTATATGACCATACGACAGCTTCTCGTCGGGGTTTCGGAGTTTGCGGTGCCGCGGTGCACACGTACTCGGAACTCCCGATCCTCCGATCCCCGATGTGCTCCTAGCGTATTGGATTTCCGGACTAAGTCCTGGTCAATACGACCACAAAGTTCACAAGACCACAGTCTTAAGTTCTTGTCGGGGTTTGGCGTCTCTCAATGTCATGGCGCACAAGTCCCCTGGACTCTCGACGCGCCTTTACACTGGCTAGCCCCCTTGGTTATACCATGGTCCATGTGACCACTTACCATATGACTGTAGCCGTATAACCTTCCATCGGGGTTTCGGCATTTGCGATGACACAACACCCCTATACCCGGGACTCGCGACATCCCGATCCCCGATTCTCTCCGGATGCTCGACACGTGCCCCTTGGATCAAGGGCTTATAATGGTGTCGGGAATTCGCATATCGCGGTTTCGCAACACAGGGGTTTCATGTCCTTGAAATCCCCGATACGTCGATTCCCGATATGCCTATGGGATCTACCACCGACGGTTCTGGATGGTTGCCATCTGTCCCCTAGAGGGACGGCCTTGATTGTATCGGGAAATCGCGAATCGCGATTCCAATGTATAAGAGTTTTATGACTCTTGAAACTCCGATATGCCGAACTCCGACTCTTTGGGATCTCTCGCCACGCGTCCTCGCTGATGGATGGTGTTGATCCTGTCGGGAAATCGCGGATCGCAATTCCCACATGCAAGAGGTTCTTGCCTCCGGGAACCCCGATTCTCCGAATTGCGACTTCCTCGGATCTTCCGACACGTGTCCATGCTAATGGACGGTTCTGAGCTTATCAGGATTTCGCGGATCGCGAATCCTGATGCAATAATCTCTTCACTCCTAGAATCCCCGATGGGTTAAATCCCGATTCCTACCCTGATGTCTGACGCGTGTCCTGCCGAGGTCAACGGCTAGGATCTTTTCTCGGGATTTCAAGACTTTCGAAGTCCTGTTCCCTTTTCTCTCAGGAACTCCGATTCCCCGATTCACGACTCTTTGGGATCTCTTGCCACGTGCTCTGGCTGAAATCAATGGCTAGGATTCCTTCTCTGCACGCTAGGGTTTAACTCCGGTGCAACTTCCCGAGATCTGACGACTGTCGGGACTATGGTCTAAGATAGGACAGTTCAGATCATTTCCCCTGCATACTCCCCCCCCTAGAGGCTATACTCCATGCAACTCCTCCCGATCCAACGGTTTACGGGATTTCCGCTCCAGATCTGAAGACTCAGATCACTTATTCGCACACCGACCTCTGTGCTTAACCCTTACGCAACTTCTCTCGATCCGACGTCTGTCGGGTAATTGGACCGAGATCTAACGATCTAGATTCGTTCTTTTGGGTCTTGGGGTTTACGATCCCGATTTCTCGTTGCTCACGATGATAGCGGACAAAGGGGCAAGGTGTATAACGCCTTCGTTACTTCCGTCAATCTAACGGTCATGAATGACTATGGGTCCTCCGACGAGATCTCATCCGTAGACTTATTACATCTCACAACACTACTATCTTGGAACCTTAATAGGATCGTCCCTCCTCGTACAGGGTTAATAAGGCCTGTGCGTTTGAGTCCTTGTTCTGGGTTCTTAGTGAACCTTTCCAAGAGGAAATCTCTGTGACGAGATCCTTACCGGGGCATTTCCGGAAGCGGATAAAGGAAGACAACTTCCCGAGAATGGTTGGGCATGATTGGCTTCATTTTATCAACGTACGTCGTGCATGGTATCCTCTGTGATAAGCATATATCACCTTATTCATATCAAACATTACGCGAACACTCTCGTGCTGCAATCCTTTACAATTTCACAGTTCTAGGAGCTAATATCTACTCCTTATCATCAATTACTACACAGACATT
>ML778057.1:2489227-2513160 GCA_009831015.1 Picea engelmannii | reverse complement strand
TATTTTTATACTAGGAGCTAGGTGGGAAGTATAAGGGCATACACCCCCACCATAGCCTTCATCATTTTGTTTGATTCATCTCATTGATTAAGGGTTTGCTAAGAGAAGTATAAGGGCATACACCCTCTTAACGTAAACCCCAGCTTCGAGAAACTTGCCTTGGGGAGTAAAAGGGCTTACACCCCCAAGGAGGTAGCTTCTCCAAGCTCTTTGTGACTCCATTAACTCAATAGTAAAGGCACTAGTCATTGATTTGTTGCATTGGAGAAATAAAATATTGCATTGGGAAACGTGATTTTCGGTCATTTTTACTTCTTGCAAAGTGGATTGTTTCCCTTGTGCCTTGGGCACCTCACAACCACTAGGGTGTCCCCATCTAGGGGCTACTTGTTGCTGCTGTTAAAAAATTGCATCTTTAGACATTAGGGTTGCAGAAACCCTAACTTACTTGCTTTAATAACTCTCTTATCAACCATTGATTTTTTGCTCCAAGTTTGCACACTTAGTCTCCTTGTCCTAGTGCACTTTTTGGCCAAGTTTGAGGAGATTTCAGTGGCTGATTTTCTTGCTGTAATACATTGAATGTTACAACCATGAGGATGATATAATTTGTTGCAGACAAGTGTTTACAACAACCTTATCTTTTATGCTAAGAATATTGGTTTTTCATCTTGAGTTTAGCTAGTCATTTACTAGTTTTTCTTTTGCATTTTCTACTTGATCTTTAGCATTTATTGAGCAGCTTATAGTACCTTTTTCTTGCTAATATATATTGTTATCTATTGCTGCAAATTAGGGACAACAAGATTAACTTGCTGATCCAACTAACCTGTATTGCAAAGTGTCTTTTCTTGTGTCTCGGGCAGGTGCAATCATCCGAAGAAGTGTTATACCCATGGGGAAACAATTTCTTGACTTGCAAGGCATCTCTTTCCACCTTTCACTCCACCTAGACTTGACCTACAGGGGATTCATTTCCATCCATATTCATCTCCATCTCAATCCCTCTAGGGTCACCGGGATCACCTCCCTAGAGTGACCTAGTCACCCATGAAGTGCGGGACCTACATCGAGGTGACATTGGGTGTAGGATTCCCAAAGTTGTAGCACTTGTTCCGTGGTTGGGTTGGGCTTTGCTTTTAAATATTTAATTCTTAGCCACATGAGCTTGAGATTTGTTATCCCTTTAGCCATAATAACTATCCCCATCATTGCTAGTGTCCCTATTATGAAGAACTTGCATGCACATATGCGATTAAGGACCAGGGCCTTTGCTTTACCTTCCAATCTCTATCTTCACCATGGATGGTTTTGTAGATCTTGAACAACATTTGTCCCTATTCAATTTCTTCTGTCATCGACATAATGTGGAGCACGATGATATTGTTATGTGATTCTTTGTTGTACTTTGCACGATGCACTCACAAATGGGTCCAATCTTTGGGCCCATGTAATATCACTAGTTCGGATGTGATAAAGAACTTGTATGTCTATAAATTATTTAAGTTGCATGACCCTTATATGCTCTCAATGAATTTTATAAATATTAAAATGTGGAAAAATAAGCAGATCAAGGACTTTAATGCTTGTTTCAATAAGACCATGGCCAAGATTCTTGTTAATTTGAGGCCTAATTATCGAGATATTTTATGTTGATACAAGAATGCATTCCCTCAAAATCTCAAATTCACCACTCATCCTCTAGGACACGGTGGATTGCCCATTAAGCAAAGAGTCATCTACATAATACCCATTAACTAACTGCCCAACTCCTTGGTTTGGGAGGGGAATGCCTTTGATTAGGCATTAACCCACTTGGCGAGAAATGAGATATTCCAAGGCCTTTGTTGTCATAACATGAAGGGTGAATAATATATCGCAGAATTCACGCCTGTTTCAGGGCGCTACCCCTCATGAGTGGCTAGTCAGTGCTGTACGTTCTGTGTGTCACTATAAAGGGCCCAAGAAAAACATCTTAAGTTAAGGTTGCTATAGCCAACTAGTGTAGGTACCCTTTTAGGTTCCCTTTTGAATAATACATCGCATAACTCACGCTTATTCCGGGGCGCTACCCCTCATCAGTGGCCATACAGTACTGTATGTTCTGTGTGTCACTGCAAAAGGCCTACAAAAAACCTCTTAAGTTACGCCTGTTGTAGCCACCCAGTGCACATACCCTTTTGTGTCTCCTTTTGAATAATACATCGCATAACTCACTGTAAAGGACCTTGTACATGATTAAAATGAAGAGCCACTTAAACCTATCATAAGCCTCTCAAAGCGAATCTCGACAAAGAGGGCATTAAGACCATTGCCACATGCCCACTCCATACCTTCACACACTACAATATTAGAATGAAGCACCTTTTGATAAACCTCATCTACTTTGGACTTGATATTAGGTAAGATGTGTAGGACCCGAGCCTTCACCAAAATTTTCTAAGGCACATTCAAAGGTGTTATTGGTCTTCTATTAATAGTAAGTTTATGGTTTCCATGGTTGAAAATAAACTTGATATTCCTTTCTTTACATAATTGCTCAATGAGGGCTGTCTAATAACTACTTTATATATTTGGAGTAGGTCTGGCTTAATATAATCGCACGTGAACTTATAAAATTTGCGTTGCCATATCCATTAGAGCAACATTAACTCATCCAAAATTAACGATCTTTTGCAATAATAAAATTAAAAATTATTTTGTTTTTTAGTTTCCATGTAGAGTGAATGATAAAATTAAAATATATTTTGCTTGCATGTAGAGGATACCATGTTTTTGAGTTGAGTTTGCATGAGAGTGAATAATACAAATATTTCACTCTAGTTTGCTATTGAGTTTGCTAGGGTTTAGTTGAATTAGGTTTGGTGACTAGGGTTTAGTTGAGTTAGGTTTGGCGGCTAGGGTTTGTTATTGTTCATTTGTGATAAGAATTTGGATTTTACTATTCACAACATCTAAATTTGGATTTATTCACAATATTTTTAGTATAGAGATTTTTTTTTTTGCTTGTATGTAATTATTCCATGTTTTTTAGTTGAGTTTGCATGGAAGTGAATAATAAAAATATTTTTGGTTTGAATTTGTATGGAGGTGTAGATTTATGTTATCCAATTTGGGTGAATTCTAATAAAAATCGCCAAAACTTGTGTTGCTCCATTCCTGTGAAAAAGACCAATATTACTCAAAACTTAGATTTATGTTACAGGATTCCAGTGAAAAAGAACAATATTACCAAGTTCCAAGAAAAAAATGCCAAAACTTAAAACAAGTTACAGGATTCCAGTGAAAAAAAACTATATTATCGAATTCGAAGAAAAAGGGTCAAAACTTAAAACAATATTATCGAATTCGAAGAAAAAGGGTCAAAACTTAAAACAAAATTATCGAATTCGAAGAAAAAGGGTCAAATCTTAAAACAGGTAGACAACGCGCAACTCTCGATTCTTTAAACACCGTCGTCACAAATAACGTTTATTAGGACGCATATAACGAAACAAATCCATATGCGCCTACACAATGTGGGATAGGAACAATGACTTGAAAAGTATATGTAAAGCTCGCGGAACCTCTAAAAACCCGCAGCATATATACATCGACCGGAGGAGGAAAGGCAACCGATTGTGTAGTTGAGAGTCGGTTGCTGCAAAACCAACCCATTACCATATTAAAATTCTATTCAATCTCCGCAAATTCAATACAGTTAAATTTCACATCAGTCAAACTCCATCTTTGCTGGTCAGGGGAGGCATTCCATCTCAGATTACTACACATCGCGCAGTCTGGTAGACGTTTCATCTCTTCTTTAATATGTTTCGGTTATCTTATATTCTCCGTATAAAAAAAAAAATCTCATTTCAAACCCTTCAATTTAGCGCTTTTTTCAGGGTTGGAACCTTCCTCCACCTCGCAAATTCCCGTCATATACATGAATTGATGCGCTGAACAAGTCCGTTGGCCGAATAGAGCGGCAGACCTGGAAGTTAAATGTTAGATTTTAATGCCAGACTTATGCATATGCGGTTAAATTAAATAAATTTGTCGTCACTGTAAACTGATTCGGGATAAAAGGGGTTCTACAGATGGATTTGAGCAAGAAATTGGATAAATTTAAGCAACAGCAGGCGAATTGCCAGTCTACTTTGGCCAAGGTCGCGGCATCGAGACCGCCCCCGAAGAGCAGCACCATCACCACCACCAGCAGCAGTTCAAAGAAACCTCAGGCTCCTGCACCTTCTTTGGCTCAGCCGCCGCCGCCACAGCTGAAATTCTCAAATGACACAGAGAGGCTTCAACATATCAACAGTATCAGGAAATCAGCCGTTGGTGCTCAGATCAAACGCGTTATAGACCTTCTTTTCGAGGTAGCTAGGGTTTCACTCCCGTTTTTTTTTGAAATACTGGTAAAAGGGATGTGTGTAGCTCGCAATAGGTGCTAGATTTTTGGTTCATTTTTCTTTTTTTCTACAAATCATGGCGTTGTTCAGGATTTAGCAAGTAAATGGACTAGTTTTTAAAGAAATTGATGTCAGCTTATTTTGTTGAAGCTCAAATCTCTGTTTACCAGGCGTTTTTTATTTGGCAAATGTCTCTTTTTAAGTTTTTCATGTTAGATGCAATCTATTTCGTCAAATTCACCTAAGATTTTGATAAGAGCACACGGCGAAAGAGACCTACAAACACAAAGAGGAAGAGAGCAACACAATAAGACACTAGAGATGCTGGAACTTTACATGCTCAACACTCACATTTTATCCATTTATATAGGCTTAGGGGTGCGCTGGGTTTAGGAACGAACACTATAATATTTTATTGGCTAGTCTGTGCTATGTGTGCTAGAAGGTGCGAAGGATTACACCTGCTCTAGGATGAGGTAGTTCACTCCGTCGGCTGCATCAATGTGACAACATATCTTTGGGGGTTGTCAAACCTGAGTTTGAGCAATGGAAGTGCTTTGATTTAACTACTTCACCACAACTGCTTGATGCTTTTCTATAAATTATGGCCTTTGTTTAGGATTTAGCAATTAAATGGACTATTTTAGTGACACAAATATGAGTGTTTTTTAAAATTGTTGAAATTGAATTTGATTTATCTCATGGCACCACTAGGTGCACAAGCATGACAAGATATATCAATAATCCAACCATAGATAGTTGGGATAATCACTGTTGCCTTTGGAGCATGAGATCTGTGCTGTTACTGTATCCAAAATGGAACTACTACTACAATAGTGATGTAACAAAAATAGAAATCTAAAAGTGATAGAAGATAAAGAGCCAAAACAGAAAAAAAAACAATGGGGGACAGTGAGACACCCAAGGGTGGATCATACCTGGAATTCTGAGCAATGGAGCAAGACATCTCTAATAAACACCAATAAATTGGTTGATTTTATGGATAAAATGTTAAAGAGTTACAAATAGGAGGGGAGAAACCCCTATTTATGCTTAAAAAAGATGAAAACCCTAACTTAAAGCTCAAGTCTCTAACAAAAGTGATAAGGGCCTGTTACCACCTAAACTAGCATCCAAGTGGAAAGTCCAACCACGGATGCTACCTTAGGGTAACAGATGGGAATTGTGCCTCTGTCACCTCAACACAATTTTCCCTTCACTTTTGGTCGGTTCTCAAAGGCCAAGGGGGTATCCCTAATCTATTAATAATGGAGTTTTAAGTAAATCTTGATGAGTGATTTAGTCTACGAGAGTAAGAATTTACTTCAATATATGAAGCCCATAAAATATATAGCAATTGTAAAGTCAAGGATTCCAATATTAAATGATTTAATGCTTTAAGATAATACTTCAAGAACAAGAGCCCAAACCACAATGATCCACTTAGATGTGTTATGAGTTAGAAACTAGTGGATTAGTGCCAAATCTGATTTATAAAGTATGCAAGAAAGAGAATTCAGATTTGCAATAGTTTGATTAACATCCCAAGATAATAACAACTTAGAAGAAGTAACTAGGAAAATAAACAACTCTAAGCTAAATGGAACCACACGAGATGAAATCCTTTAACACCGACTAACCTTATGTGATGTGCTTTCAATTGTAAATAAATTATGTGCTTATTTGAGGGCAAGTCCAAGTCACCAAGATAGAATTTTCACCTGCAATGCCTTCAATTTTATAGGGACCCAACCAAAGGCGTTCAATTTTACCATGCTTCCTTGGTTTTTCAATTCTTTTATTCCACATGAGAACAAGATCCCCCTTTTGGAAATTCCTCGGGTGAGCTTTTGTCGAGTTTGACCTTTAGTTTCATCCTGACTGAGGGAACCTTAGCTAACTTGGTCAAGGGAACATGAACTTAGAAGAAATAACTAGGAAAATAAACAACTCTAAGTTAAATGGAACCACAAGAAATGAAATCGTTTAATATCAATTGACCTTATGTGATGTGCTTTCAAGTGTAAATCAATTATGTGCTTAGTTGAAGGCAAGTCCAAGGTGAAACTTGGACTGTCCTTAACCTTCAAATCTGTTTTATGAGTGATTTATTGCATATTTCCAGATTTGAAAATAGATAAATATCAATCCAAGAAGATGAATTATCAACCTTAGAGCAAACGTCTTGGATTGTGAGTGAGGGTTTCAAGATGTACATTGAAATAGTAACCCAAATTGCATTTGAATCAAGTCCACAATAGTAAACCAATGTAAAATAACAAGAACTTGAATCACAAGGTAAATTTACCTTACGGTTTATCAAGACTAGCTTAGAATTTAAGTGTGAGATATGCAAGTAATACCAACTTAAAAAAGAAAAGAAGGTAAGACTTGAAAAACATTCTTGTATAAGTCTAGTGCTAGATATGCTTTATATGCATTAAAACCTAGACTTAGGGTTTATGTAGATCTGGTTTGTTATTTTTTTATGCAATTTCCAGATTCACATAAACAATGAAAACAACCCAAAAAATGATAAATAAATTTTAGATCCACAATTCTAAGGGGCGGATTTGCCTCTTAGGGTCTTAAAATAGAAATTTAAGATCAAACCCTAACTTAAATTAGTCTATAAAATGAAATAAGCAATTAACTTAGTGCTAGACTAGAAAATAAATCTAACTTAAGCCTTTCATTTTATTCATTTGTCAACTATATAATTATTTATCCTATACTGATTTCAACCTTTTTCTCTTCTTATGTTCAATATTTTCTTGTATTTGAATTATTGTTCATTACATAGAATTATGGGTGTAATATTCACATGTATCATTAATGTATTTGTAATCATGGCTAAGGCCATCCTTTAATCAATTTTTTTCCGGAGAAAAAAATCTCTTATATCCTTTGATCATTTATCGTCATTTGTTGTAATAATAGGGAGTGGTTAAGGCTGACCTAGTCAAACTTGTACACCTAGGCTCATTAATCACTCTTGGGGTAGTGCCCTACTAGAGTTGTGTATAAATAGTAAATACACCTCAACTCCCTCATTTGTAAATCATCTTGTGATCTTCTTGATCTCTCATGTAAAGTGTTTTATGCCTAAGGGATCCTATATCTTTGGCATTATTAGCATCTCTTTCTTTTATGAGAACTTGTGCATCTTCTGTAGCACACTTGTTCTTTGTATTTCTCTCTCTCTCTAGCACACTTGTGACTGGGTTATTGCAGAATGTGGGTTTGTCTTTGATTCCATTTGATTCTCCTTCTTTCACTTGTAAATCTCAACAGTAGTCAATGCTTTAGCTTGGAGTACCAATACCTTGTATAGATACAAGATCAGTAAAGAATAGTGTGACAACCACTAAAAGAAACAATTAATGGTTGTGTAATGGCTCGCGGGATTCACCAAATTTGAAGGACTATTTTGAATGTCTACTGTGGCCATAATTCTGAAATTGAAATATTTAATAAAGCCACAAAGAATGCACTCTGAAGTGATGAAAATTATTTTTATGCATTGTTCTTGAATATTTAGGAATTTTATTACTTGTTGGATTCGAATTTGATTTCAAACCTGGCTACAAAGGTTAGACAAAAGTAACTGACGATTTCATAGGTTAGGCAAGCAATAAGACAGTTACCAACTTTGTGTTCAATATTGTGTTGTATTTCATTAGCTCAAGAACAGTAGAAGTGCCGACATAAACATTGTAAGCACATTTATGTCCCAAGAAATATTATGTTAGTTTACTGTGCTCCTTGAAAGAAAGGCCTATCAGATTCATTGATAGTTGGGACCTTTTTTTTTCCTCTGAAAAAATAGTATTTTTATTCCCGGTCAGAAACCAAAATACATTCTTCAAGATGCAACTGCATATGACGAAAAAGTAAGCTGTTGACCAACACCCAGTTCATCATGACTCCAAACCTGTTTATCATTCTATCTTACTCTTTCAGTACAGAACTCTCAAAAAAGTCTTTTATAAGCTGACCAACAAAACCACAAAATAAGGTTTTTAAAAGATTCATAGACTAGGACTGACATGTACAATTTTTCTACCTCCCACAGACACTGTTTAAAAGTCAGAAATAAGACAGGACCTCGAGCTAAGTAAGGAACCTTCCCAAAACTCTTCTTCTGTAATAGTGTTTTGTAAGCATTGTAGTCCCTCCTTAGAGAAGGAGTCTGCCTGTTTGTTGAGCTCCCGAAAGATATGTGCAAAGGTGATCATCTGAAACCTTCCAGCAAGATCCTTTAAATGCATGGCTATATTTAATAAACCAGAGTTTTGTACCTGAGGTGAATCATTCATCCGGTTGACCGTGAATGCTGAGTCCCCAAAGACCTGGAGGCATACTATATCTTTATTTATTGCAGACTTCATGAGTAATAGTAGAGCCATGAACTCGCTCAGGTTGTTTGTACCCAAACCTATGTTTGCTTTGCCAGTGGAATAGTGTATCTCTGAGAGGTAGAGAACATAACCCACACCACACAGCTGACCTGCTGCCTGACTAGCTCCGTCGAAAAATCTCCAGGGGCGATTTTTATCTATCACCAGATCCTCCACTCTTCTTTGTCTTCTTATTTCGTCTTTGATCTGAAAATTTGGTAATAATGCTAGTGACTGTGCTACAACTTGAAATGGTGGGGTTTGAGTATCATCAAATACACAAGCATTACGGGTTAACCAGATCCTCCAGATGACTAGGAAAGGCACAGCCCTGAATTTTTTTAAATCCCTCCTCTCAAACCAATCTTTAAAGTTATCATTTATAGTCCCCCTTTGTCCATAAGTGCTGGAGATCCATTGAATCTTCCACCTCCTTCCACACTCGCAGAGTAGGGGCAACTCAGAAATAGATGTGAGTTAGTTTCTTCGTGAGATTTGCACATACAACACCAACCTGGACCAATTTTATTCCTTTTCTGCAGTTTGTCCCAATTTAAAACTCTGTCCATTAACCCCAACCACATAAACAAAGTGCATTTGGAAGGTACTCTTACTTTCCAAAGTTTTGACCACCACCAGAACTCTTCTCCATCTGCAGGAGCTTGTAATGATAAATATCCCATTTTTACAGAATAAACACCCCCTGAATTATTCCAAGCCCATCTGAGCTCATCAGGAGTTTCTTTCAATCTGATGAAAGCTCTTTTGAGCTCTGCTAGATACTGATCCCAGGTCTGCCCTTGATCAAAAGCCAAACCTAAATCCTGTGCTGTAAGCCATCCAGAAATTAGTGTCCTCAGGCTTGTCAATCTTATTTAATGTACATATTCCTAGTTCCTGCAGATGGCCAATGAGGTCTTCTGTGAAAAAGATTGCCTGTCCACATCCTAGGATAGCATCAGAGCCAATCCTTAACTGGGTCCCATTGCCTACCATCCATGCCAGATAGTTCCCTATTACAGTAAAGGCCAGGGAAAGAGATTTCCACTGATTAGAAACATTTTGTATATTCTTTCTACCAGTTCGGATCCAATCAAGTAACGGATTTGGAGCTATATATTTCTGTATGAGAATCCGACCCCATAAACTCTCCTTAGTCATCATCTGCCATAAAGATTTTGCAGCAAGTGAGCGACCAAATAGATTAATATCTTTGAGGCCCCACCCCCCTAACTTCTTAGTGTTGATGTTTTGGTAGCTGCGGGAGGTATTAACTTCCATGGATAAACCTTTGACTAGAATAGAATATTTCAGAAGCTAGAGAAAACCTAAACAGATGTGTGAAAACCCTGGAAGACAAGTCGGCTCAACAAAATAAGTAATATTGAAGTATTATATGCAAAAAAAGGACAGGTCAGCCCTGCTTGAAGAGACACCTGTTCACCTGGCCAGATTAGTATAAATAGGAGGCGCTCCAGCTCATTTGTACACACACTCATTCATCTAGGAAGCAAGGCACAAGTGTTAAGGAGGAGCTGCAGCAGCTGCAGGTGTGCAGTAATTCCTTGTTCAGTCTTTTGGTACTCTATCTTGTGCTCTACCTTTGGAGAAGGTGCGCTACCCTGGTTTATCTGTTGGTTCTAGTGAGGCTTCCCCGAATCATTCTTTTTGTCAAAGGTTAAGGTGCTCGGGGGTGGCTTCGTGCCTATGGTTGGGTAGTAGTGGTGTAGCATTGCTTATGGTTAAACGAGCACAATATTCTAACAGGTTATGGGTCCACCACACCTTCGGAACAGTCTAACCATTGGAAGGTAGATCCCCAGCTCTCTGTCAAGCTTGTTGTAGCACAATTGCAGTGGTAGCTAGGGTTTCTGATCTTGCAACATCAACAAGCCCTAACTTGATTGTTCGGCCACTTTAAGTGAAGTGTTTGGCATAATTCTTGGATATCCTAGTGTGCCCTAACCCAATGCATCTCTTGGTGCCCTCAACCATAAAAAACATCAAAGTTGAATTTTGGGGTCAAACTAAATGCTTGATTAGTCAAAGTCAACGTTTGATTGGTCAAAGTCAAAAGACTAGTCAAGGTCAAAGTCAAAGACAATCATGACTTCCTCCATAAAATCAGAGTGGCGCAGCATGAGCATGGTCTCTTGGTAGAGCATGGAAGACAAGGATTGACATCATCCTTGCAAAGAACAAAGGGCAAAATTATGGAACCACAGATTGAAGAGTAGGCGTTAAAGGATGAAGAGTTTGATTTTTGGAGATTCTAAGCACATGAATGTGGAGTAGGAGAAACAATAAAAAACATCTACTGCAGATCTAAATATTTGGAAATTGAAGGGATCTTTGTCTAAGAAGCAATCGTAGAGCCAAAAAGATTTAAGATCTAAAACATTCAAAGGAACAACACACTCTCCAGGGTTGGAAAGAATACTTGACCCAGAAGAAAAGCAACTCAAGCGGAACAATAGCGAGACTCCAGGTTTGTATATCAGGTTTGATATTTTTATTGCTGCTTAAGTATTGCAATCCTTTAGATTTTATTAATGCTAGGAACAAATGAATACTTAGTAGCATGTACTATTAATATAAATGCTTATTGTACTTAATTGCAATATGAACTAACATCTCCTCTAGGAGATATTTCTTGTTCTTGTTCTCAGGCAGGACACCTTGGTAATGCTATAATGAATTACCATGAAATTAATATGTTCTTATATAAAATGCTATTATATTGGAAATACTTTTGCTCTTGTTGTTCCTGTTTCGGGTAGGTTATCCTACGTATTCTAGGAAGGTTACCACAGAAAGAAAGACTTGAAAGGTCTAAGAGGGAGTCAAACTTCATAGGGAGTCAGTGATTAGGAAGAAGCAAGGTTTCGTGACACTTTGCAAGATGCACAGGGGCATGCAGCAGATGGAAGCGTGGTTCGAGGATTTTCTTAGTTAGAGGGAATTGATGGAAGAATTTGAAAAGAAGGATCTTGTAGGCTTTGTGCCGAGTTGTAGGCCTTGTGTCGAGTTGTAGGCTTCGTGTCGAGTTGTAGGCCTTGTGTCGAGTTGTAGGCTTCATTCTGAGTTGTAGGCATCATGCCGAGTTGTAGGCGTCATGTCGAGTTGTAGGCTTCATGCCGAGTCATAGGCCTTGTGCGAAGTTGTAGGATTTATGTTGAGCTGTAGGCTACTCAAGTGAGATGGTCTAGTATGCCGAGTTGTTGCTACACCAGTAAGACAATCTGGTACGCTAGTGGCGTAGTCGAGAACATGTATGGCTGTGATGGTGTTGCTCGTAATATGATCTGGGTGATCATGAGATAGCCTGTGTAGCTCTGGTGATGCCATGTGAGATGGATGGATAATGATGATAGTAATGATGATGCTCATGACATGGGTGTAGCCATGGGTGAGCATGTCATGTGGGTGTAGCCCATGACGATGATGGTGACACACACTACGAGGTGTAGCTCTAGTATTCTCTAGCGGGTTGTGGCCCCTAGAAAAGATTGACAGGTCCACATGGGTGTAGCCATGTGTGATGTAATGATGCTACCAGTAGCATGGTCTGTGTAACCATGATGAGAGGATCATGGCATAGTGAGCAAGGTTATGAAGACCGGAAGGGAACATCATGGTTAAATACCTCCCTAACTAAGAGGGAGTGTTGATGTTTTGGTAGCTGCGGGAGGTATTAGCCTCCATGGATAAACCTTTGACTATAATAGAATATTTTGGAAGCAAGAGAAAACCTAAACATGTGTCAAAACCCTGGAAGACAAGTCGGCTCAACAAAATAAATAATATTGAAGTATTATATGCAGAAAAGGACAGGTCGACCCTGCTTGAAGAGACACTTGTTCACTTGGACAGATTAGTATAAATAGGAGGCACTCCAGCTCATTACACTCAGTCATCCAGGAAGCAAGGCGCAAGTGTTAAGGAGGAGCTGCAGCAGCTGCAGTAATTCCCTGTTTAGTCTTTTGATACTCTATCTTGTGTGCTACCTTTGGAGAAGGTGCACTATCCTAGTTTATCTGTTGGTTCTAGTGAGGCTTTCGGGAATCATTCTTTCTGTCAAAGGTTAAGGTGCTCGGGGGTGGCTTTGTGCCTATGGTTGGGTAGCAATGGTGTAGCTTTGCTTATGGTTGAACGAGCATAATATTCTAACACTTACGTGTAGCATTCATTTTCCAGCTTGCTAAATGAGAGTCCCTGAACTCACAACATCCTTTCCAAAGGTAGTTTTAACAACACTTCCTAATCTTATTCAAGATTCCCTTGGGAATATAAGCTAGGGTAAGCCAAAAGACGAGAATGGCTTCAAGGGAAGACTTTATAGAAACAAGCCTATCACCATTGGAAATCCACCTGTTGCACCAAAAATTTATCCTTTGCTCAATCCTAGAAAGTAGCCACCTCCAATCTTCCAATCCATAGTTGTTAGGTTATAATATGAATCCCAAGTATTTAAGACCTTCTTCATAGTCCAAATGCTGAAAGTTAAAAATCCTTCCAATTCTGTCAGCTAATGAGCCCTCCAGCCTGAAGGAGTATAAAACAGACTTAACCAAATTTATTTCCATCCCATTAGCAACAGAGTATAAATCCAACATTTCCAGTATTTCTTTTATTTTTTGACTTCCCTCACAGAGCCAAGACCAAATAGTAATATGTCATCCACAAAAGGTAGATGAGTAAGAGAGACCCCCCTTCCAACCTGTACCCCTTGCAATTGTCTGTGTCTTCTTGCATGATGAATAGCTCTACTAAGGCCCTCAGTGATCAATAGAAAAAGGTAAGGTGACAAGGGGCATCCTTGGCGAAGCCCCCTAGAGGGTTTGAAAAAGGGGGAAGTAGAACCATTAATCAAAATAGAAAAGGAAGTAGATGACACACAACCCATAATCAACCTAACCAATGTAAGAGAGAAATCTAGTTGAATCAAGAGAAGTCTTAGATAAAGCCAGGATACCCTGTCATATGCCTTGGATAGATCTAGCTTGATGACTGTAGCAGGGATTTTCATTTGTTTGATAGAGTGAAGACCCTCCTGTGCCGATCCGATAGCTTCATGGATCAACCTTTCCTCTAGAAAGCCTAACTGTTCGAGGGAAATATATCTAGATAAGAGGGTCTTGAGTCTCATTGCTAGAACTTTGGAAATAATCTTATACAACCCCGTACAACACTGCGCAACTGCAGTACAATACCGCGCAGCCCCACTATAATCCCACGCAGTATAACCAAGTGCCTCAGTATAATGCACCACGAGGAGATTGAGATGGATACAGAGGTGGAGGAAGATAAAGAGGAGGCTTTGGAAGAGGAATAGGACCAGTGGTATGCCACAATTGTAAACAACCAGGAAACTATGCAAGAGAATGTCCACTTCCACCCGCGACGTGTATGTATTGTTGTGCATCAGATCATGACACAGAGGAATGTCTCAAACTATTAGGGAAGATCCAGGAGAAGAGAAATCAGAACAATCAGAATGTTCAGTGGATTTCAGCAGAAGGAAGGGATGAAGGAAGAAACATCAACATAGTTACGCGGGGAGGAGCTAAAACAGGAAACGACGTAGTAAGACAAGACCCAACACAACAGCAATGGGTGAAGAAGAATACCGAACCAAAGAAGTAGTTTGATGCACAGAATGAATAGCCCTACTAAGGCCCTCAGTGACCAATAGAAAAAGGTAAGGTGACAAGGGGCATCCTTGGCGAAGCCCCCTAGAGGGTTTGAAAAAAGGGGAAGTAGAACCATTAATCAAAACAGAAAAGGAAGTAGATGACACACAATCCATAATCAACCTAACCAATGGAAGAGAGAAATCAAGATGAATCAAGAGAAGTCTTAGATAAAGCYAGGATACCCTGTCATATGCCTTGGACAGATCTAGCTTGATGACTGTAGCAGGGATTTTCATTTGTTTGATAGAGTGAAGACGCTCTTGTGCCAATCCAATAGCTTCATGGATCGACCTTTCCTCTAGAAAGCCTAATTGTTCGAGGGAAATATATCTAGATAAGAGGGTCTTGAGTCTCATTGCTAGAACTTTGGAAATAATCTTATACACACAGTTACAAAGGGAAATTGGCCTGAACCCATCAAAGTTCTCTGGACAATCCTGCTTAGGAATTAGTGCAATGCATGTTGAATTGAAATTCCTCGGAACCTTCCCAGTCTGTCTAACCTCCTCCACACTCCTTAATAAATCTTCCCCAATTTGGTCAAAGAAATCCAAGAACTCTACTGGTCATCCATCGGGCCCTGGGTTCTTATCCTTTTGGAAAGAATTCAAAATCCTCAACACTTCTCCTTTTGAGACCTCCTTGTAGAGTTCTTTATTGTCCTCTGCTTCCGCCATCCGAGGGAAGTATGAAATCAGCTTCAGAATTTCCCCAAATTTCCCCTTACAGTTTGCTTAAATATTTGTGAGAAGTGTTTCACCCCCAACTCTGCTAGCTTTTGAAACCCTCTGACATTGTTGCCTTCGGCATCAATCAGTTCCCAAATGGTATTCATGCTTTTCCTGTAGTTTTCAAATTTGTGAAAATACTTTGTATTCTGGTCGCCCAAATTTTGCCATGAAGCTCTGCTTTTAATCTTCCAGTCCTTTTCTCTGCCCAATAGAAGCTTATTTTTCTGAATTTCCATCTGTTTTATGCTGGACATTACTTCATCACTATACAAACCTTCGGGATGGTCAAGATAAATCTGTGCCAGACTCTGTTCTAATTCCTTCAAAGAGCAATCCCTTGCTTTAAATCTCACATCAGGCCATGGGACTACTGCCTCTTTAACCATTCAAAGAGACTTGGAAAACTGTTCACAGGCAGATTCTTCAGAAAATTCGTCAAAGTTCCTCCATGACGTTCTGTTTTTAAAATCCTCCTCAGTGGACCAACAAGTATTATATTTAAATGCAGCCTTTGGCTTCTCTTCTCCAAGGCTCACTTCCAGGTAGATAGGGAAATGGTCGATAGCTGGGACCTTATAAAGTGCTTTATCAGATTACATATTTTGGCATATTAACTTCAACGTCTATCAATTGACATCTTACACTCTGCAAATATGTCCAGAATGAACCTTAATATGCGTCTTCAGCTTCAGTTTCTTCATTAAAGAGGATGTTGTGAGTACAGTTGAAGGGTTAAAAGGAAATCTTTATTGTTACAAAGTTGTGGGGAAAGGCTATTGGTTATTCTCTCTGTTGACTCTCTTGTAATATAGTTGTTTAGAGTGTTGGTTTTATTTTTGTGGATGTATTCGTTGTTTTGTTTATACTCTGACAATTCTAACAATACTGGTTACTGGTGCATTTCTTATAAAGAGTGTAGGGGCTTGGGCATTGACCTTTTCTAAGTAAGCTATTTTGATATATTAATCATATTATTGTGTATATGGCCTCCATGAGAACGTTTAAATTAGAGTGGCTATGTTTAGTAGATCAAAGGAGGATCTGGTATTAGTGGATACTAGATTGCCAAACGTTATTGTTTTGTAAATGAGGGGTTTTGGTACTTTAGTTTACTACCATGGACGTAGATCTTGATGCAGTGGTTACTTAATTTTGGCTAATTTCATTATGGACAGTTTGATGCCATTTGTCATAGAGCAACAAAACCACAATGAGCATTTGACATGGCATATTAAAAGCTAGAACCGGTCATGTTGTAGGCCTTGTCCCATTCTTTTTTATATGCTTTGCATGAGGGCACATATCTGAAAAGCAACATTATCATAGTTGACAAAAGGAGGTTTATTGGTAGCCATTAATGATGGTTCCTGACATTTTATACAGACTAGGCAAGCTCTTACACCAGCGGAGATAAATGAGGCATGCTATGTAGATATCAATGCCAACAAGGGTGTTTTTGAGAGTTTGAAGAAGAATGTCAAAGTAAATTATGATGGTCATCGATTCTGTTATAAGGTACTGTACTCCAATTTGGAATTGATCGGTTGTAGGCATTTTGTCCTTTGTGTTCTTTATATTTATTTTATTGCTTTAATGGTATTGAAAAACTATTTTAATATTTCTGCAGTCCAAGCATGATCTGAAGGACAAACATGAGCTACTTGTGCTGATCCGCAAAGCTCCAGAGGGTGTAGCTGTTATTGACCTGAAGGATGCTTACCCATCTGTGTTGGATGATTTACAGGTTAAGTGGATCATATTCCTTTACATGCTTCTAATTTGCGAGCTTATAGGAATGTTCATATGTCAGGGGTTCAGTTAATTTGTTTTGGCGAGCTGTTGAGGATCTCAAAAATTCTCTTTGTTGTGCAGGAACTCAAGGCAAGTGGTGATGTTTGGTTGTTATCCAACTATGACTCCCAGGAGGACATAGTCTACCCAAATGATCCCAAAGTGAAGATTAAGGTTGATGAAGATGTGAAGCAATTGTATCGAGAAATTGAATTGCCAAAGGACATGGTAGACATTGAGAAAGATTTGCAGAAAAACGGAATGAAACCTGCTACCAACACAGCCAAGAGAAAGGCTGCAATGCAAGTCCAGGGAGCTCAGTCAAAACAAAAGCAAAAGAAGAAGCGTGAATTTACAAAGAGAACAAGATTAACCAATGCACATATGCCTGAGCTTTTTAAATGAAAATTTCCCGATCCTTGATTCTAAAGCTTCTGCCATGCAACAATTCACATGCCCTGACATTATGCAAACTTGTAAAATCCCTTGAAATTCAACTACATAGCAAGCCAAGTGATCAATATGAAGTTGTTTAAGTGGCACTCATGCTTCTTGAAGAGTCTGATTAAAGATTTTTAACTAGGAATTTCTTTACTTCATTTTCACAAACATTTATCATTGCCCTTTCTTTGCAGCATTTTTGTATTCCACATCAAAGTACTTATTTCCATTAGCAATTAAAATGTTACATGCCTAGATATTGTGGAAAGCTTGGTTGTCATTTCTGAAGAGTATGAAAATAAACAGCTATTAATATGGCCAAATGTTGGTTGTATTACGTAAAACAACACTTCTCAGGCGTGCTGATTTTCAAGGGAGAAGTTCGATTTTCTTCATTTTTTTTGAAGAGGCGAAGCGTCCACCAAAAAGATCACTGAATTTCTAAAAGGGTTGGTTAATCCTTTGACATACCCCCGAGACCTTATTTCACTTCAGAAAAAATAGATTACAGGTAAAAAACAGAAATCTCCGAGGCTATGAGTGTATACATTATTTTGACAAGTTGTTTCCAATCATCATTGTGCAAACGTGCTCTTCTCTATTTGGCGGGTATTACAGTGAAATATAACTGTCATACAACACTTTCAAAAGATCCCTATAAGACACTGTGGGTGGGGGGTATCTTTCTTCCAAAGGCTTACAAAACTCTCGAAAGACTTTTTTATTGAGAAGCCCATTCGGTGGGGGGTATTTATTCTGCCAAATTTGCCCAGGACTGCACTTGGGCTTTAATGGTATGAGACGATCCACTTACATGGATGAGACCACCCACGATGGGTGGATTTGAACCTTGGTGGGGTATGAATAACCCCACTTCACCAACTAACCAGGACATCATTGTACTATAATGTATTATTTATGTTTTCAAAAATATCAAGGTCCTCAAACTTTTCGGAAATTTATTGTTTCTTGAACTGGAATCGGAGCTTGAAATCACATGTCGTAACTTTTTGATATTAAATTTTAATGGCTCATTTTTTAAAATTAAAATTTGTTTCATGGTTCATTTATTTTATTTTATTTTCATTTTTTTACGTTTATTGAGTAACATAATTTTGATTGTTTAGGCTCATTGAATATATTATGCATAACTGTGTTCCCGTTGGAGAGTTTGATTGCACAAAATGTTTTGAAATTTGCAAATATTAAAATCGTAATCATGTAATTACCAAATAAAGTGAAGGGATGCCTTTGATTACTATCTTTTAAGCTTAATAGTGTGTAATAATGTTGCACTTTTTTGGAATTTAGACTTGTTTTTATTAACATACAAAATTGTAATTGTATTAAATGTTTGTCTGGAGTCATTCTAACCATCAAGCAATTCAAACTATATTATATCTTAAAGAAGAATGCCTTGTAAATGGGTGAAGCTCAACCAAAGATTAGGATTTTGATTTTTATTGTACTTGAATTCCTTCTGGAAATTTAAATGTTTATGTCAAATCATATATGTGAAAAAACCAAATTATACCCACCTAGTGTCGTAATTCTCTAGGCAAATTTTGGAATATCTGAAGTATATCAAGGAAATTTAAATGTTAGGAATCTGATATTAAAATTTCATTCTGAACTTGTTTGAGTTTTAGAGTTGAAAATTTGTCATTTCTGTTTTTTTCTTTTAATATTTCTTGGTATAACATTATAGTTGTTTTTAAAATATTGGTTAATAGAGCTTTGGTTTAAATAATTGATAATTTATTCATTTAAGCATATACATGTTAAGACGTCAAGGTTTGTTGAATGTTGATCTTAATATAGTTCATTTGGATAACAGCTTTTGATTTAGTTTATTTTGTATAAGAGTCAAGGTTTGTTGAATGTTGATCTTAATATAGTTAATTTGGAGAACAGCTTTTGATTTAGTTTATTTTGTATAAGATTCCTATTTTTTTCAGGATAAAAAAGCAAATGTATCATATGATATAAACAATACATTACATTCAGTGATTGTGTCGTCGCACAAATCAGAACTGTATACCTCAAACCCTTGACTACTAAGATCAAAACCCACATCATTTTCAAGAATAACACCAGCCCCATTCCCAGGACCCAACAACTTTGATATATAGGCATTCTGCCAATACAACGCAGGCTTCACAGAAAGCCATATTGGAACAGAAAAAGCCACATACCCTCCAATCATGAACATCATCAAACAGAATACCAAAAGATTAAGAAGGAAAGAGAGGACTCTGAGTTACAGAAAATGGAAGGGAGAATGTTCCGTGATAGAATCCTCGATGACTTCCATTAGCTTCATCAATTCTGCCTCCAGATGAATCCCTTCTGTAGATAAGGAATCCGCTTTTTGTTGTATGCCCCATATATGTGTAAATGAACCCAGAGAGATTAATCGTCAAAGTTGAATTTTGATCCATCACTGTGATAGCATCCTTGATGACTTCCATTAGCTTCATCAATTCTGCCTCCAGATGAACCCCTTCTGTAGACAAGGAATCTGCTTTTTGTTGTATGCCCCATATATGGGTAAATGAAACCAGAGAGATTACGCGTCAAAATTGAACTTTGATCCATCACTGTTTGAAGTTGTAAATTCTGCATTGAACCTTTTCCATTTAGCCAATTCATTTATACTTTGGAGTCACATAGACCAGTAGGCTACTCATATTCCTCTCAATGGCTAAACTGAGGAATGCTGCCGATGCTGTAGGTTCAGCCCAGTGATTAAAATCTTCACGAATGTCCCCAATGAGAAAGAGGTACAATGAGATGAACTCCAATAAAGACAACCCCCTGCAATTCACTTACCTGGATTCCCTGCAGAAGCACCATTGAAAAAGCCCCATGGGCATGAATCATTGATCATTAGAGGATCAACTTGCGACTTTTGCCTCCTTCATAGAATCTTTGTATGCCTTGAAACATAATTTGACTCTATAGAAGACTTGCTCCAGAGAAAAAAGTGGCATTTTGAAAAACAATTTCATTTCTGGACCTCCAAATCACCCAACCAACACCCATTGGAAAGTATCTAAGTTCCCAGACCTCCTTATCCTCATACCAAGATTTGAATGCTTCTACTAAAGAACTTCCTCTCCACCTACCCACACCATTCAACAATAATGAGTTTGCCCAAACTTCTTTCAAAAACTGGCATTCCACAAATAGAGGATAGAGAATTTCTTCGTATTCTTGGCATGGCATACATATGCTTGGTCCCACTTTTGCCCTCTTTTGAAGAAAATCCTAGCATGGCACTTTATTCAAAAGAGCAAGCAAGAGGGAGATTTTTGCCTTCACAACACCTCTTAGCTTTTGGAGGATGTGCCACCACCACTCCTTTTTTGTCCTTCCAACCACAACAAACAATGAAGCCTACCCTAAACTTGCAGTATTGAGTCCTATTGATGGATTTTTTGACTAGATTAATTCATCCTCTCCTAGCTTGAGTGTGATGGAACTATTAATGAGAGTCTTGGTATTGAGTCCCATTGATGGATTTTTTGACTAGATTAATTCATCCTCTCCTAGCTTGAGTGTGATGGAACTATTAATAAGACTCTTGGTATTGAGTCCGATTGATGGATTTTTTGACTAGATTAATTCATCCTCTCCTAGCTTGAGTGTGATGGAACTATTAATAAGACTCTTGGTATACTCATTCCATCCCTGAACCAATGCCCCCCCCCAATTCAATGTCCTTAGTTGACTTCCATGTCTCTCCACAGGTTGGCCCAAATAGGGGTTGATCATCATCGAGTGTATGTATGTTCATTTTGAAAAGGTGCTCTTGAAGGGCTTGAGAAAGCTTGAAGTTCATTCACAATGGAGGATTGTGGATGGTAAGATGGTATGCATGTCATTCCCCACACAAACCTTCTTACCATTTACAATCCTCCATTCCAACCAAGATCCTCATAAAGCTTGAAGTTCATTCACAATGGAGGATTGTGGATGGTAACATGGTATGCATGTCATACCCCACACAAACCTTCTTACCATTTACAATCCTCCATTCCAACCAAGATCCTCTAATGAGGAATGATTCTACCAATGCTTTCCACACAATGGAATAGTTTTTATGACTTTTGGATTCTTTATCCATTTTTAAAAGTCAATGGTTAAATATACCTCACTTGCATAATAACATGTTCGAGGCCTTCACCCTTGAATAATCTCCACAAACATTTTGTTGCCAGAGCTTGACACACTGTGTATGCTTCAAACCCAACCTCCTAATTTCTAGGGTTTTGATTTTTTTCATTGATATATTGATGTCGTTGAGTCCTAATCTTTCCTCCTTTGCCACAAGAAGTTAAACAATTTCTGCCATATCTTCTTTTTGATCCCTAGAGAGATATGCACAATAGAATGCCAATAAACTAAGGTTGCCTCAAGTATTGACTTCACTACTGTCAAATGTCCTCCAAACAACGGTTTGTTACACCTAACCTCTATCCTCCTTTCAATCTTATTATAAAGCCAAACCCATTAATAAATCCACACTCATTTGACTTTAGATTAAACCCACACTCATTTGACTTTAGATTGAACCCCAATTATTTGATCCATTTTTGAAAGGGGATTTCTTGGGATTACAGAATGGTTTCGAGTATCCTAATTTGTCCCTCCACTATCATATGTAGGTTCTATTAGAATATTGTGTAACCACAAAGAATATTCTTTTGTGGATAAAGTAAAAGATAAAATATATATTATTGATTAGATCAATCCCCTTTTGTGGATTGATTATGTCGGGCATTGCAATTGACCAAATCCCCTTTTGTGCATTGGTCAAACCCTAATTGTAATATGCAAATTAAGAAGTCGGCCCCTAGGCAAATTAAAGTGGTTCTAACCACCCAGAAAGACAAGTCGTCCTTGCCAGTGAAGAGACACCTCCTTTCAGCGCTTGCCAGTTTGTATAAATAAAGGAAGCCAACCACTCATTTGTTCACTCACTCAACTCACTCATCTAGTGCGCAAGTATTGAAGGAAGCTCCAGTGACCAGTTGCCAGAAGAAAGAAGAGAGAGAGGTGCATTACTTGGGAGAGGATATTCTCTAGTGTTTGGTTTATTGTCTTGGCATTGTATTGACTATCTATATTAAGGAAGTTTTGCTGGGTTTTCTTCCCCATGAGGGTTTCCCAGGATAAATGTTGTGTATCTTGTGGTTGTGTTTCTCTCAATGATCCTATCTATGCTATGGTTATCTAGTAAATTGAAAAGTAACCTAATAATAGCTTAAACTTTAACATGGTATCAAAGCTAAGCTGAAGAGAGCATCTTTCACAGGAAAAAGAAAAATGTCATTGTTGATGTATAAGAAAATTAGGGCTTTTTATTAGAGAGGAATTTCAGCCCAAAGATCATCTAGAAAAGTGCGCCCTAGCCTAAGGAACTCATTGGCACCTTCAACACACCTTTTCAGTGGATAGAACTCCCAGAAAGTGAAACCCTAGTTTTTACCAGTACTAGAAGTACCAGGAAACCAGAAGTACCAGAAAACTAGAAGTACCAGAAAACCAGAAGCACCAGTCCAGAAATTCGTTGGTCAAGTTTGAAGGGGCAAAATTTGGATTTTCTGAAATCTAGTCATTTTCCTAGCTCTAGGTAAAAGATGTTTGCAAGCACTAAACTTGTTGACAAGCTAGAAGGTGTGGAAAACTTCCGTGCCTAGAAGTATAAGATTGCACTCATTCTTGAAGAGAATGACCTAGCAAGATTCATGAAAGAGAATGTACCAGAACCTGTTGATGCTGCAGCTAAATCAAAACACCAAAAAGACAAAGTTAAGGCCAATAGAATCATTGCAAATTCTATCAAAGATTACTTGATTCCTCAAGTGGCCTCAAAGAAGACTCCAAAAGAAATATTTGATGCCCTAACCCGATTATATGAAGGAATGAACATCAATCGGAAGATGAATCTAAGAACTCAACTCAAGAATACAATGATACAAGAAGGAGAAACAATTCAAGAATATTTCTCCAGAATATCACAATTCAAAGAACAACTAGACGCTAACTTCGCAAGAGTTCCAAATAAGAAGAAAGATGTTTCAAAGATCAGATGCTACAACTGTCAAAAGTTGGGACACTTTTCTTATCACTGTCCTCAAGGAAAAGGGAAAAGAAAGCATCAAGCACATGTGGCAGAGGAAGATGAATCTCCTCCCTCAAATAAAGCTTTAGTAAAAATTGAGAAATATGTACTTTAAGTTGAAATTAGTTGATCTGAAGAAATATATCAAATGGTGGTGTCCGTGGAGCCTCCCCACACACAAAAAAAGAAGATAAGTATTCATGTTTATTTTTAGTATATTGTTTACTTTAATACTTTATCATTACAAGTTAGATTTTTGTGAGAATGTTAATTAACCTCGTTTTATTTCAGTGTCTATGCAGACTTATCAAAGAAGAGGATAAAGAAAGAGAGAAAATATTTATTTCAGG
>ML778057.1:2450663-2489099 GCA_009831015.1 Picea engelmannii | reverse complement strand
TGATTAGGGTTTCAGATGTGTACATGGTTGAACAAGTTTTTCTTAAGAAAAGATGTGTACTACTCTGATAGAAATCATGATATAGTTTTATTTGATTACTGCTTATTGTTACTGACTGATTGACTAAGTGACATATCTCAGAAAGCATATTGTAAGTAAGTTTACAGGTCTCAGAAGAAATAACTTATGCCTTGACTTGCAAAAGTTAGACAACATGAGAAGGACTTATGATATGGTGACAGTCAGTAAAGACCAAACAATATTTCGTATTTATATAGGAGCAGGAGGCTCCTAAAGATGTAGAACAAAAATGATTAAGATGAAGAGAAAAATGGATACTCAGATATAGTTGATGAGATGTAGGTAACTACAAGTTGCTCCAGTACCGTTTTTATAGATGTAGAGGGAGCAGGTTGATCCAGTATGAAGTCATAAAGAAAGAAATGTTCGAGCTCAAGAAGACATCCAAGATATTATAGAAGAAAACTTCAAGGATGATGATTATAAGCTCTTAGTTTGGTGCAAGAGGGAGCTATGTCTTCGAGTTCGAAATGGAGGATCGTGATTTGGTGCAGTTAGGAAAGCAGATGGATGGTGCCCAACAGATGGGTAGCATGGTATTATACCATGTAAATATTTTGGACCACAAGAGAAGGAATGAACAATCCCACAGGTAGACCTTCGTAGAGAAGGAGAAAGAGAAGAAAACCTTCGTAGAGAAGGAAGAGACCTTCATAGAGAAGGGGAATGAGAAATTTTCCAAGATTGGCCTCTGTCCAAGTGTTGAGTTTTGGATACTCTAGGGACATGATAGAATACCCTCATAGAGAGGAGTGTGGATGTTTCTCCAAGGGGCAACAGGTAGATACCCTCCTCTAGCCAAGGATTGAGTAGCCTAGAACACAAACCTTGACCATGTGGAATGGTTAGTTGGCTCTTGAGGTTTGTGTTGTGATCCTGCGTGGATCATGGAAAGGGAGTCTAGTCTTTCCCAGGCTAGCATCTTAGCTTCTCTAGTTCATGTGGGATGACTAGGAGTGAAGCTATAGTAGTAGTCCTCCCCAGTGGATGGGTGAGATAGATGACTGCAAGAGAAGGAGAACATAAAAGGAATGACAAAACTCATAGAATATCTTCTGTGTGAAGATAAGAAAGAGTATCTTCTGCGTGAAGATGAAAGAAAGAAAGAGTATCTTCCGCGTGAAGATAAAGAGAACAAAACTTCATATGATTTATAGATATGCTAGTCAGTGATAGTGATGCCAGATTACCAAGTGGATTATATTGGTGCCTCCTGTTATCCAGTTGATGCTATTGTTCAGTGGATGATGACATCCAGTGACCTGTCAAAAGATAAAGAATATCCTTCTTGTTAAGAGATAAAATAAAAGATAAAAGATATATTATTGATTAAATCAATCCCCTTTTGTGGATTGATCATGTCGGACATTGCAATTGACCAAATCCCCTTTTGCGGATTGGTCAAACCCTAATTGTAATATGAAAATTAAGAAGTCGGCCCCCAGGCAAATTAAAGTGGTTCTAACCACCCAAAAAGACAAGTCAGCCCTGCCAGTGAAGAGACACCTCCTTTCAACGCTTGYCAGTTTTTATAAATAAAGGAAGCCAACTCATTTCTTCACTCACTCAACTCACTCATCTAGTGCGCAAGTATTGAAGGAAGCTCCAGTTACCAGTTGCCAGAARAAGGAAGAGAGAGAGGCACATTACTTGGGAGAGGATATTCTCTAGTGTTTGGTTTATTGTCTTGGCATTGTATTGGCTATCTATAGTAATGAAGTTTTGCTGGGTTTTCTTCCCCATGAGGGTTTCCCAGGATAAATGTTGTGTATCTTGTGATTGTGTTTCTCTCAGTGATCCTATCTATGCTATGGTTATCTAGTAAATTGAAAAGTAACCTAATAATAGCTTAAACTTTAACAGGTTCATAGATGATTTTTTCTTATTTATCTTCATACCCTATAGCTTTTGTATATAGCTCCAACATTTCACGGAATTTTAGGGCATCCCCAGTTGAGCCATTCCCGAATAGTAAAACATCATCTACAAAGCGAAGATGGGTTAAAATATGCGGTCTTCCCATCCTTATACCTTTCAAACCATCCCTCTATTTGGAGTTTATCATTTCTTAGCGTAATCCCTTAGTGACTAGAAGAAATAAGAGGGGATAGGGGACATGCTTGTCTGAGCCCTCTAAAAATCTTGAAGAAAGATGTTGTAGATCCATTAATCAAAACTAAAAATGACATTGAGTTTAAACAAAATTGTATCCAATTGACCATATGAAGGCATAAACCAACATGAATGAACAATGTTATGATATATAACCATGAAATCCTATCATATGCCTTTGATAGATCTAGCTCGCTCATGGATGCTAGCATTTTCTTTGTTTTGATAGTGTGGAAAACCTCTTGAGCCACCCCCATGACATCATGGTTTTGTCTTCGATTCAGGAAACCAAACCGTTTAGAGGAAATTTATTTTGACAAGATAGCTTTATCCTCCTTGCGATTACTTTTGCTATATTTTGTAAATGGAGTTGAATAATGATATTGGCCTAAAATATTCGTTTTGATTAGATTTTTTCGGAAAGGGGTAGAAAGGTAAAATTGAATGCCCCTAAAACTTTTCTAGAGCTCCTATATTCACCTACAACAACCAACATATCCTCCTCAATGAGCTCATAAAAATCCATATAAAATTCTATGGGCCAACCATCAAGGCCTAGACTTTTATCTTGTTGAAACAAGAATACAATCTCCTTTAAATCTTCCTTTGTCACATGTTCCATCATCTGTGCATTTTGACTTTCTTTCACAAACCTTGGAAACAAAGAGGATATTTTCACTATCTTTGGAGTATTGGCCAATGCATGTTCCTTAAAGAGTGATTGAAAATGCATTGCCCCCACCTCCACTATTTATTGGAAACTCCACTTTGTACCCTATTGCATTTCAGATGTCCCACATTGTATTCATGTTTTTTCTCATATTACCATAATTATGGGTGTTTTGTCTCCATTTTCTATCCATAACACCCTACTCTCATGTCTCCATTGTGCACATTTCCAATTCAATACTTTCCTTCGATGTTCCTCCAACCTTTTTAGTGATAACAACTTATCTTTGTCAAATATGCTTGTGACATTTTGCTCATATATCTATACAATATGATTGTCCACTGCTTGTAAATCCATAGGGGAACTATTTTGCTTTTTCCCTTACCCACTCCATTGTTAATTTATTTACTTTTTTCTAAGATTCTCATTAAATTGGAACATCGTTGATTCTCCTTCACCATTGCTTATATGTACCAACTCATTTTGAATCATTTCCTTGTAATCTTCCTCCTGCAACCAATTATGATTAAATTTGAAAGGTGTTGAAGGCTTGTGATCATCATTTTCCATTTGAAGGAAAATGGGAGAACGATTAGAGAAACCCCCTTGACCAACCCATGATCTTTCTTTTTATTTATTTTTTATTTTTATCGACAAAAAACTGTATATTTTCTATTTCAAGTAGAAATCCAAATAGAACAGTCTTGACAACTCAAGAAAGAGTATTTTATGTACCAGATAAATATGTATGACTTTCAACCATAATTGTCAATATTACATTCCATCTTTTGCAGATACCTCAACTGGTTACAAAAAATAATAGTACATCCAGAGTAAACTTCAGAAAGGCACTGGTATTATCCAAAAACAAAAAGACCAAGAGACCTCCTCCCAATTTAGTCAACCAACATTGAAAGGATAAAATATTGTATTTTTGAGAGCACCTCCTCACCTTGGATTTCCTTGCAAACCAAAAGACCTTCATGTAGATCAATCACCTCCTTGGAAAGAGCATCAACTTAAAGATTAAATTCATGATAGACATGTTCTATGGAGATAGATTCAAAAGTTTCCTGAACTCCCAGATTCTACGCTGCCAAGGTAACAAATCTATAATGTCCAAGTGAGCTCTCCCTTTAAACCAATCTACTACTAACTTGGAATCACCCCCCACCTGTAAAAGTCTTATTCCTTTGTACCGAGCAAAGTTTAATAACACCCAAAGGGCTATAAGCTTGGCACGATTATTTGTTCCAATTCCAGGTCCTAGTTTTAAATGAAAAAAATGATTAGAGGTAAGATGTAACACAATACCGGCTCCACAACTGCCTAGAGTCCTTCGACAATCAACATCGAAATAACTCCATGCTATTGAATGGTTGAACAAAGGTGCTTGAAGAAGCTTGTCTAAATTTCTAGTGACCTTCTTTTCTTTAAATCCAATTTGAACCTTGTGTGCTATGAACAAGGGGCATCCACCTTTTCCTTCGAATAAAGTCTGATTTCTATGTAACCAAATTCCCCATATGGCATAACAAGGAAGGTCCTTGAAGGAAGTGACCACTGAATTCGCCACCCAAGTCTAGAGACATTGCTCCAATGAGGCTTGATTCCAAGTTCCTAGACAATTAAATGACTGGAGAACCTCTTACCAAACCTGCATTGTAAATGAGCAAGAGACAAAAAATTGGTCCATTGATTCCCCTTTGACCTACATAAGATGAACCTATTCGAGCCTTGCCACCCTTGCTTTTGACCATTGTCCCAAGTTAAAATTCTATTAGCCATCACCAACTAGATAAAGATACATATCTTCATAGGGCCCTTCCATCTCCAAACTAATGACCACCACCACTTGTAGTCACCCCTCAAAAGAGATATAGAAGCTTCATAACCCAACATTGTTGTGAGAGTACCAGAGGATTTGTTCCACATCCATACTAGTTCATCCTCCACATTGTGAAGAAACACTTATTTATGTGAGAGAAGTTGAGTGTAAGATCTCCATTCTGCTAACAAGTCTCCATGCAAACCTAAGTCCTCCGCCAAGAGCCAATTCTGTAACCATCTTTCTCGAGCACCATGTACCCTTGTGCCAACCACCGTTGTGAGACCTTGTTTTGTTAATCATGTTTTCAAATCCCGAGAAAGAAGGAAACTACTAGCTGCGCTAACCCATGGGTCTTCACCCAACCTGACTTGATCCCCTTTTCCTACCTTCCATGCCACCCATCGTCCAAGAACTAGAAAGGCTCAAACCCGACCTTTCCAAATATTTGAAGCACCTTTGCACTGTTTAGGTTCAGTCCTAATCCACTGTTCCACTGAATAATATTTGAGATATTTTTGCTTCATAATCTTGCCCCACATAATAACCGCCACAAACTTTTTGTTGCCAGAGCTTGACCAAATAGGTGAATGCTATTTAAACCCCACCACCTCTTTTTTTTGGTTTCGCCAAGGTTTTCCAACTAATGAGAGGGATACCCTCTTGCTTTTTGTTCGACCATAAAAAACTGAAACATCTCCTTATCTTTTCTAGGATGTTTTTTGGCACATGAACTAAGGAGAGTCAAAAAATGGGAATGCTCTCCAGTATTTCTTTTAGAAAGACTAACCTTTCGCTAATAATTATCCACCTATAACACCAACATATAATCTTGGCTTCAATTTTCTTGAAGAGCCACAACCAGTTATCCACTATGTAATCATTAGGTTTCAAATAATAACCCAGATATTTTAGTCCACTGCCTAAAGGTTCAACATGGAAAGAGAAGATATGACAAATTTGTGCTTCCACTTCAGGAGATAATTGATTATAGAGAATTAGGGATTTGTTACTACTTATTTCCATTTCACTCGCCAAACAAAAGGTTTCTAAAATGTGTTTGCATATCTTTCATTCCCTTACCGAGCCATCCCCAAATAAAAGAGCATCATCTACAAATAGAAAATGTGTTATCTTTGTTACTACCGCTACCAAAATACATTTGATTGAGCTTTCATGTCTCACAAAGTTAAGTAGCCTTCTTAGACTTTCAACAATCAATAGAAATATAAAATCTGACAAAGGACAACCTTGTCTCAGACCCATTGAAGCTTTAAAAAAACCAAAGGGAGAGCCATTAATGAGCACTACAAAAGAAACCAAAGATACACACCCCAACATCCAATTGACTACCTCGAGTCTCAAGCCAATTTGAAGTAGGACCAATTTGAGAAAGGTCCAGTCGACCTTATCATAAGCTTTGGCCAAATCAAGCTTCATAACTACAACTGGATTTTTTTTTAACTTAATGGTATGCAAATCCTCCCGTGCTGAGCCAATTGCGTCCAAAATTTGCTTGTTAAAAAGAAACCCAAATTGCTCTTCTAAGATAAAGGTAGATAAGACCCCTTTAATTTTGTTATCCAGTATTTTGGCTATCACTTTGTAAATGAGGTTACGAAGCGAAAGGGTTTGAAGTTTCCAAAAGAAACTGGGTCCGACTTCATAGGAATCGAAGCGATAAAAGTTGCATTAAGGGCCCCCAACATTTTTTCCAGAGATCCTTGACTCCTCTACTACCTTAAGTATCTCCTTTGCTAATAAGTCAAGAAATCAAGATAAAACTCCACTGTTCATCCATCTAGACCTGGACTTTTTACCCTCTTGAAACTTTCTAGCACCTCCTTCAACTCTTCTGTTGTAACTGAGGCCCCCATTTTGTCGTTCATTTCTTGGTCAAAAAACCAGGGGAACAAATGGATCACCCTCATTTGCTCAACTATATGGTTCTCTACAGGTTCTTTGAACAGGGTTTCAAGATGGGTCTGTCAAGTAGCCCAAAGCTCATTGAATGATCCGAGTTTAGAACCATCTGGAGCATCCAATTCCCAAATGGTGTTGATTGCTTTCATGTGAAGAAAACATGCGGAAAAAAATTGTTTTACTGTGTCCCTACTCAAGCCAGATTGATTGACTTTTGAGCCTCCAAGTGGTTTTCAATGGACAAGAGATGATGTTTCCATTCTTCTAGTGCTTTGAGTTCTACCTATTCTTCTAAGGTAAAAAATCTCGCCAAGTTTTGTGAGAAGAGCACGCCTATGATTTTCCACTACTTGTAAATCCATATGGGAACTATTTTTCTTTTCCCTTATCCACTCCATTGTTAATTTCATTACTTTTTAAAGATTCTCATTAAATTGGAACATAGTTGATTCTCCTTCATCATGCTTATATACACCCACTCATTTTGAATAATTTCCTTGTAATCTTCCTCCTACGACCAAATGATTAAGTTTGAAAGGTGTTTAAGGCTTGTGATCATCATTTTCCATTTGAAGGAAAATGGGAGAATGAATAGAAAAACCCCCTTGACCAACCCATGATCTTACTTTCACTCTCCTCGACATTATTTGATCAAAAACTAAAACTTTGTCAAGCCTCTTTGATATATTATCATCCCCTAATCTTTTGTTTTGCCATGTAGGGGTCAATTTCATTGGTTCAACATCACAACAATTTACTTCTTCACAATCATGGATAAAGAAGTTTGTTAAAGACTCTGGCTTGGAATCCTTGCCACACATCTCTCCTCTCCATATCGTGAAGTTTAAATCCCCTCCAACTATTACATTATCACTTCTATGACAATCCATCTCAAACATTTTTTCCTAAACTCCTTCCTATTTCCATACATACCATATATATTAAAAGTATTGAATGATTTACTGAAGAGTGAAGATCATAGTTTTGTTTTGATTCCATACTAGATCAATCTTGAGCTAATAAGTTTGCACTTCTTATTCCTTCTCGTAATCAAACTACTTGACCTTTCCTCTGATTCCAGAGCTACAAATTCCCAATCCTTTGACAAACTTCTTAGGGAATCAATAGTCACATTACTCAAGATCATTGTTTCATGTGAATAAACAACATTAACATTTTGAGTAACTACTAATATGTGGATTGCACCTTTTTTGTGTGATGACCTAGTGCCTAAATATTCAAAGATAGTAAAAACATTTCTTAACCTTGTTTAGGGACTTCCCTGCTTTGGGCTCTGAATTGTACTTTGTTTTCTAGCCTTAACTTCATGTTTTTCTTTTTCCTCTGCTAGATGGATAAAATATTTTCTCCCCTATGAGGCCCCTTCTTTTGGATAATCTCCATTCAATTGGATGCCCCCTTCTACCTCTACATCATGAGAGTCAACATATACAACTTTAGATGATCTTAAATGATACCTCAACTCCTTCCTCATTTTGATTGGGCCATTTAAATTTTTTACCTCTTAACATTCTACTTTCTTAGGTTCAACCCTCCCTTCACTTTCCTCATAATGAAGTAGGATCGCATTCCTCCCTATTTTTATTCCCTTATTTTCTAGATTGTCCAATGTAGCTTCCTTTTCATTCTTTGCTTCTTTGATGCATTGATTCTAAGTTTCTTGAGAATCCCCCCGGGTCAACTTCCATGTGGAGTTGAGTTTCCTTTCAAATATATGGAACATCATTCACCCTTCTTAATGACTAATTTAACCCTTTAACTTAAGGGTTACCCACAATGGCCTTGTAAAACCTCATCACCACATGCATTTTTTTGTTCTGCTAGATCTTCCAATTCTTGGGCTTGACCATCCCCCTTTTGTATTGGAAGAGGTGCCTTATGAATGATAAAGGATTCTTTCACCCTTGAGTTTAAATCTTGATTTCCTCCAATGCTCTCATCATTCAAAGAAGGAGAATATAATCTCTAAGTAGCATTTTCTTTGTGGGAATGTTGCCCTTCCCAAAGGGAATTCAAACTTTAAATTTCCATATTGGTGATACCAATGTCACTAGAAAGGAATATTAATATAAGTTATAGATTATAAAAAACTCCACCCTTCATATTTTACTTCTATAGACTTTGGTAGGCCAATCATGAGATCCATCTCAATACACATTTTAACTATGATTTTGTCAGAAGAAGCATGATGGTTTGCACCAAAACATACCAAGTATGTTTCCAATGTCTATTCAAGTGTTGTCTTGTCATAGCTCAATAAGGAGCCCTAGAATTTTTACCCATAGGGATTTTGAAGACACAAGTGTACGATACCCCCTAATGGGGATTATGAACTAAAAATCCACAATATCTTGTGCTAGTTTCCAACTTGACCTTCCATTGGTTTTTTTTGGAGCTTAAGCATCCAAACTAAGGTTTGTAACCTCTTGACACAGTGAATAGAAGGGGCACAAGAGGTATAAATATACCTTTGGTGCTTGAGAAAAGTAGTGCCACTGATTAACGATGGAAAGGCCCATATGCTACACTGTAACCTTCTATCACACCAACCAAATATTTTGGAGGCACTTTTGAGCTTTTGGATAGTGTATTTTTGGAATTTTCGCTCTTGAAGTTATTTTAGAATGATAATTGGTTGTTACAGGGAAGTTGAAGTCCCTTCCCTCTAGAATTGGAAAATGAATTCCACCATCCCTTAGATTTGGATGTAGATCTAGGGTTTCCACTAAACATAAAAAAAGAACCAAATCTGAAGACTTACCATAATCACCTCGTGTAGAAGCCCCAAATGTTAGAAATAGGTAATCATCCCAAATCCCTCCAAAGGATAAGAAAGAACCAAATCTGAAGACTTACCATAATCACCTAGTGTAAAATCCCCAAATGTTAGAAATAAGTAATCATCCCAAATCCTTCCAAAGGATCCACTGAGTAATTCTTCCACTCGCTACGTCCACGAAAAACCCTCCCGAAATCGAGCATTTTCAGAATATTCAGGGCTCAACAACAAAAACATCATATAAAGGGCATCACATGTCACTTACAAAAAATTGAACCTGGGTAAGGAGGGTAACAACCATTCCTCCCAACCACCCAAGCTACATCCAATGGACAATCTTTAAATTTCTTTATATTATATAGTTTTCAATTTAATATTTTCAAAATGTTTTAGTGGAGGTTCATCTCTTTCTTGTTTAGTTTATATATTTGATCTTTTCAAACTACTTGAGTAGAGATTTGTCTCCCCATATGGGTACTATAAGGTATGGGTATGTTAAATCACTAGAGTCTTGCATTATTTTGTATGTATATTATTATTATTATTAGTCTTTCTAAGTACAAATTTTGTGACAATAATTGGGGGTCCTCCTACGGTGCGGTTTTAAATTTCCAATCAATCCAAAACTTTGGTGGATTGGTTTAAAATGGGATAAAACCCCTTAAATAAGGTTTTGAAATGCATGGATTCAAACCATTTTTTTACCACAGGTCTCTTTGCTCTCTATTTAACCTATTCCAATGTGGATTATTTTTTAATAATTCCTTCTTTTAAAAATTAAAAATCCTTTTTATAATTTTAAAAAACATATATTTCCTTTCCTTTTTTATTGGCCCTCACGCTATTCAGGGACTAAATATCCCGGAAAAATCATTTTCTTCATTTTCCGACTTTAAAATTGATTTGCTCTGACAACTAGAACCCTCACTGCCTTGCCATCTCTTCATCCCCTGGCCAATGCTTGGCTTTGCACCTGGCTCATTACATTCACCATGCGACCACTTGGTAAGAGAGATCTATGTGCATCTTTATCTTTGTATGTATCTTTGTATCTCCAGTTTGCCTCTTTTCAAAGCCAAAACCTCCATGCTCAACGCATCACCTTCCAACCTTCCAATGAAGTTGCAAAAATTTCAAACCGGATCCATTCAGCCTCAAAGACAATGAAAGTTGCAAAAAAATTTCAGAGTTACGGTTCAAAGTAATTTCAAACGGGATCCATTCAGCCTCAAAGACAATGAAAGTTGCAAAAATTTCAGAGTTACGAACATTACCGGCTCATACACTTGCTCTTGCTCCCTGGCGTAACTGACTTGACTAACTTGGAAGAGGCTGGTGAATCCTGATGTGGGAAACAACAAGGCAAAAGCATAGGAGCAATCATTTTCATATAATTATAGTTGTTCAACGACATGAGTAGCAGAAGCATTGAAGCACAGCTCTTTCACCCAGCCAGCACACCTCTAGTAGCTTTCTACTAATGCTTATGCTTAATAATTTCATTTTGATTTCAAAAGTACTTTATATCATGAATGCATAAATACATACCAGAGGATCCTGTTACAACAATAGGGATCTGCCATCAAGGTTCCAGAGATTATATTGAACTCCGTTCGCCTTCGGTCGAACAAGAGCCCCGAAGGACCGACGACGTCTATCCAAACAACCAAAACGTTCACACCTGGGGCTATGATGTCAGGTTTCAGAATCTGAAAGGTCTCCGGATTGGGCCCTCTGACGTAAAATGAAGCCACGACGGGAACAGGAACGAGGCTTGACCCCCAATTTGGTGCTATGAAATGTTATGGCAGCGGTGGGGTTTTCTTTTGATAAAATGTAAACGGATCGAATCCCCAGCAACCCTGCCCACTGCAGTATAAAGTATCATCCCCACACCTCCGGCTTGCTTGACCATGAGCCCCTTAGCCACCCTGGGGTTATTCCCACGCTCACACAACACAATCTTGTCCTTAGCAACCGAAATGACAAAGAAATTAACTCTATTCAAAAGAAGTAATCATATGCATTTCTCCAGTGGTATAGGTAGAGTAGAACGTTTGGCTCGAGCTGAACGATTTTCTCTCTCTCCTCTCTTGGAATCAGTTCATAAGTTCAAATATTGACCAACACGTGTAAACAACAATTATACTTGATTGTTTGCACACATGTTAGTCCCTCCATTCATAGTTTTTTGTTTTTCTTGTTTTTTTATAAGTTGATAAAGGGTTTGAGAGAAAGAAAGAGTATTATATTGAAGAGTTTAACCCCACATACAATCATCATCAAAAAACGTACATAGGGGTCAATATATCTTGGAGAGCCAAAATGCTTATTGCCTAATTAAGAACCAATTTCCATCAACTCCGTTGTGAAACTCGGCTTGGAAAAAACCAAAATAAGTTTGGGAAGAAAGGGTGTGTGTGTTCTGCACCTCCAGAAAAGTGGGAACAAAAAACCATTTCATTTTAGAGTATGAAGCCTTCAAGGACAGTAGAAACAACTATATAAGTATCTTGATAGCTAGCTCTTGTAATGACTTATTCAACGAGGAGACAATGGAGAAATTGGGGGAGCTCATTATCAAGTTGAACATGAAAATCACTGAACTGCAGAAATCAGTGTGTGAGGCGCTCTGTCCCATAGGCTATTGTTAGCCTCGTGGATGTTAAAATCATTTTCTTTATTTCTTTCTTTATTCGGCAGAACTCTGGGTGACATCATTTCCTACCGATAACAACCTCAGATTTGTATGTAACAACCTTCAACCTTTATCAAATAAAATGAAATATTTTGATTAAATCTTATTTCAAAAATTTGTTGATATGCAATTATTTAATATCTCTATAATTTATTAAAAATATCCCCTTACATTCTTATGTATTCTTTTTATTATGAATAAAAAAATAGAATGGGCAATGGGTGAGTCAATAACAAATATGAAATGCCATAGAAGCACAGACCAGAGGTGAACAGGCTATAGAGATACAAACATATTTGTAATCAACATTACATAAGAATTTTTTAGATACTAAACCTTACAAATTAACATAAAAACATCCATCAATTGATGGTCCAAATAGATAACCAAATGCATTTTATTAAAAAACCACCAAAGATGAGTCTTATAGATTTTGTTTTATTCCTTCATATATCATCCGAAAGGTGATTCTCATAGATTTTGTATGGTTCTAGTATAACATATTTTACCATATTTGTAATTGGAAAGCATGTTGACTTTCAGTAAATACTTAACTTTAGAGAGATGACTTTATGTTCCATTACCAATACCTCTTTAGGAACTTACTAAAAATTATGTTTCCTTTCTATAGTGCGCTTGAGAGCATGCTTGAGAGCAAATGTCTCCATAGTGTGCTCGATAGGAGGGTGTAAAGATGCGTTGACCATTCAAGAGAAAAAATGAGTGTAAAGCTACGATAAGATTTTGTTCTAATGTATTTTTTTTGCTTATTTGAAAAAGGCTTGGAGCAACATTTCCAAACATGTTTCATTTATTACTTGTGAATTAGACAAACAATATAATTGTCCACTAGCATTACCTATATTGAAAAAATTAAATAATGAAGCTAAGTACATACACATTTTGCTTATTTGAAAAAGGCTTGGAGCAACATTTCCAAACATGTTTCATTTATTACTTGTGAATTAGACAAACAATATAATTGTCCACTAGCATTACCTATATTGAAAAAATTAAATAATGAAGCTAAGTACATACACATTGAGTGAATTTCGTTCACTCATTGTCATCCCAAGTAAACTTTTTGTTGTTTGAATTCCCCTCTCTCGAACAAAGCATCATGCTATATCTATGCCATGCATATTCCACAATCATTCCAGTTCAATATTATTAATATTAATTCCAACAACCGTTTCTTGGAGTTTATTTTGGAGATCCTTGTGCAATGAAAACAAATATAACACACCCGACCCCTGAGTGGCTTTCCTAGGGACGAGGCCTCAAAATTTCGTTCTCCTTAAATGATCAAACTGTAATGTCCCCCACCTCTTGATGAAGAGGTCTGGGAAGACTTAGTGGTCTAGACATCCCCACTAGACCATAGTCTCACACGACATGGGGAAAAGTCAACCAAACTAATGTTATAATTTGAAGTTGACTTAGGAAAAAGGGCAAAAAGTAACTCAATGAAGAATTAGAACGCTGGAGGTTGAGTTAGGAGTTGAACCTAGGGTTAAACTAACTCAATAGGAAAATAGAATGGAGGTATAAAAGAAAGGCTAGGGCACACCTTTCATTTCATCTTGGATATTTGGTATTTTTCTTGTTGAGCTCTTGAGCACACAATTTTGAGGGTTTTGAGATTAAAAACCCTAGAGAACAACTCAGTGGTGAAAGATTCCACTCACCTTGTTCCAAGCTTGGTCTCGGGGATGAAATACTCCACCCACACCATTCTACACTCATCATCTATTAAGGAGAGCAGCAGGGCCATACCAGTTAGGGTTTTCCAGCAGGGGCACACCATTACTTGAGGAACGGTTCGATCCAACTATTTGACAGAGCTTTTGGAGATTCTAGCAGTTGCGTTTTTCTTGCAGGACCTTGCTCATTAGTTTGGAGGTTTTCTTGAGGAGTTACTACGACCATATCATTATCTACAAGTTGGGACGACTTTGAAGGAAGAAGGTCATCTTGGTAATTCAGAGATTCTCAGACCTAGGAGGCTCTACCTCATATATGATCTTGAAACTTCTCCTAAGGGCTTGTGGTTACCCAATCTATCATCCTAGAGAGTTTCAAGTGATTCAGAGACCTCATTCATCCAGTCCGAATTGTTGGCACTTCAAGGTTTCAAGAGGGTCGTACCTGATTAGGGCTTCAACAGTTGGAGGGGGGAATACTTAGTATTTGGACTTCATACTTCAAGAGGGGGTTTCCCTTGCCCTGATCTATCTCTTGGTGGAGTTTGGTAGCATTTGGAAGTCTTCTTCAGGAGGGATGAACCCTTGGTCTTCACATTCTCTCAACAGGATGTGTCAGCAGCTAGAGGGTTGGGCAACACCTTAGCTTTCTGTATTAAATCATTCATCTTGTATTCAACCTTTGGGAGGCTTATCTTGTATTTCCGGGAGCATTTTGTAGCAACTCATATCTTTATCTTGGATCCATTTGATGTTATTCCAGATCTGCTTCTATATTGTATCAAGTTCTTACTTCTCACAATAAAAGGTCAGATCTATGCTTTGTGGTTCCATGTCTTGTGTATTGATGAGATCTTGCATTGTATTGAATATATCTTGATAAAACTGTGCTAAATAACTGAACATAACCCTAAGGCCGAAATATCAGTGGCCAACCTACAAACACAAACAATCAAACAGTTGATTCAATGGTTAGCTAGTGTCCCCAAGCGAAAAAATTGGCTTGGGAACATTATAGTGGTATCAGAGCTCTGATCCTCCCATCCTGTGAGGATTAGCGCATGCCGAAGTTCAGTGGTATTTATATGGGCCGAAGGAAGAAACATGAAAGTGAAACAGAGGCCGAGATGGAGGGTTCAGGTGATGACGTTGAGCCCCAAGGCTTGGCTTTCTTAGCACACGAGTTCCATAAATCCATAAACTAGACAAAAAGTAAACTGGTCATCCACTTACAGGAGAACTATGAGGCAAACTGTAAGGGATAAACCGAAATCACTAAGACCTTGAGGAAGGTATATGAGAACATGAGGAAGGTAGATAAGAACCAAAAAAGGATAATCGAGATGTTGTTGCAGATGACTCACAAGGGGAAAGGTCCAGAAACGTATGACAACAGGGAGATAGATGGATCTCACAGAGGAAACAAGTATAATCCACAACATATTCCCTATCATCAGTCTGAGGTAAGCAATGGAGGGAGCGCACCACATGGACAAATAGGTAGCAGGGATACTCCTAGACCATACTGTTAGAAAAACAGGACCATGGAGCAATAAAATAAAACAAATGCGGAAACAAAACACGAAAGATACACAATACAATAGAGACACAGATTTACGTGGTTCACCCAGTGTGGGCTACGTCCACCAGAGAAATTGCCAAGTCCTTCCTTTATTATTATCCAGTATATGAAGGGATACAACCTACAACAAACCCGCTGTAAGTTCCTCTTCTTTCTCTCACAGTCTCTCGTCTCAGAATACAATCTTCGCTATGTTTCATAGCCGCAATCCATTTCCCTCATAACTGAGGGTTTCTTTCTAGGGCAAAAAACCCTAACATAATTTCTACCGTTAGATCTACGACCTTATAATGAACGGTCCAGATTTACAATGAAATTACAATATACATTTACAAGGCAATTTTTCCTTCAGGGGCTTCATCCCCGAACCCCCGTTGGGGCCTGCTTGCCCCCGAACCCCCCAGCTAGGGCTAGACCCCACAAAGCGAGTACCCCCCCTCTGCACTCCCCCGCATGGAAGAGTGTACATACTTCTGGGGTGTAAAGTCTTCATGGGGTATAAACACAGCTGGAAAATGCAAGACCTATGAATCAAGAAGATAATCAGGCTCCACAACCAACACATACTTGCCCATGTTCACAGATGAACATGCACACCATGAACATGTGGATGACTTTGTTGAGCAGATGACACAGTGTACCAGGGAGTACAATGATTTGAGTATAACGATTCAAAGGCAAATGTCCCTAGATCAATACTGTCAACTCAAATTCAAAAATAAGCCTAGGCTGAACCACAGGAGAAACTATGAGTTTGAGCGTAGAGCTGGGAAGATGGAGATTCCCTACTTGATGGTATGACCAATATGACAACACAAGCATGGGTACATAAGCTGAACACATATCTGCAGCTTAACCCCATGAGGGAGATGGAAGCCATCAAGTTTGCCACCATGTAATTGGATGGCAAAGCTCATGATTGGTGGTATCATGGATTAACCACACTAGGCCACAATCAGATAGTGGCATACACAGAGTTCACTCAGAGACTCATTGATAGGTTTGACCAGGGGGATCCCAAGTTACATTTCCGGGAGCTCACATAACTCAGACAGACAAGAGCACTAGAGGTGTACATTGAGGAATTCTAGAGGCTAACAGTCATGGTACATGATGTGTCACATACCAGACTCATGATGCTCTTCACTGAGGGGTTGATGGAACCCTTGAAGGGCTGGGTAAAGGATTTTAAGCCTACCAACCTACATGATGTGATCTGGAGGATGAGGGACCTAGGACTAGCTACAAAGCCGAAATTTGTGCCTAGACCACCTCTTAACACATGAGGAATAGATCAAAGACCTCCAATGAACCCATGAGGACGTGACCCAAGGGGGTTTGACAGGGGAAGAGGCAGGTTGGATGAGAATACCAGAAGGGAATTGAGGAGGAAGCAACTATGCTACACTTGCAAAGAGCCATGGAACCCATCACACAAATGCATGGGCCGTGGCCAAGTTTACTACATAGAGGTGAATTCTGACAATGAGGAGGAGGATGATTTCATCCACATTCAAAAAATGGAGGTAGACACCACAAAGACTGCAGATGAGAAGGTCATAGGTCATGATAGTACAAATGAAGAGAGAGCCACCTTGGCATCCATCAGTGGGGTGCCCAAGTACAACACTTTCAAGATGAGAGGAGTCTTGCAGGGGAAAAAGGTGTTAGTATTGATTGATGGGGAGCTTCTCACAACTTCATTGACTCAGCATTGCTACATAGGAGGCATATACCCACGGTTGAATTTTAAGGGTTCAAGGTGGAGGTAGCAAGTGGAAGCACCATGCCTTGTAACAAGTACATTCTGGGCATGAAGCTTACATTGGGTAGGCATGATTTGGTACAAGATGTCTATGTGATGGACCTTCCGGACACAAACATAATCCTTGGAGTTCAGTGGTTCAGTACGTTGGGGCCTATCACCACCAACTACAAGGCCATGGAGATGTATTTCACAGAGGAGGGAGGACAAAAGGTAGTTCTCCGAGGCATGAACGGTAACTCAACCAAGGTAGTTACGACCAAGAGGATGGAGGCCATATTCAGGAGAGAAGAGATAGTGTATGCAACTGAGTGAATAATTTTGGCACGTGTTGACAAGCAGGGCAAGGTTCACTACACATCAGAAATTCAGAAGATCATTGACAAACACAACAAAGTGTTTGGACCTATTCCACCAGGGGTGCCACCAGACAGGGGGTTTGAGCACATCATTGAGTTAGAGGCAGGAGAAAAACCAGTCATCACCACACCTTATAGACATTCGAAGAAGTACAAAGACGAGATAGAGAAGGTAATCAAAGAGCTCTTGGATATGGGGCACACCAGGCCGAGTTCCAGCCCTTTTGCTTCTTTAGTAGTGTTGGTCAAGAAGAAGGATGGAACCATGCGCATGTGCATTGACTTTCGAGCATTAAATAGAAAACAATAAAAAACAGGTATCCCATACCAATGATTGATGAGCTGCTAGACGAGCTGCATGGGGCTATCTATTTCACAAAAAATGACCTATGCTCTGGCTACCATCAAATCAAAATGAGGGAGGAGGAAATCCCAAAAACTACTTTCAGGTGTCACTATGGTCACTATGAGTTCTTAGTGATGCCATTCGGGTTAACAAGTTCCCCAACCATGTTCCAATCATGTATGAACCATGTCTTCAAAAAATAGCCGAGGAAGCATCTCTTGGTATTCTTTGATGACTTTCTCATTTATAGCAAGACGTGGGAGGAACACCTTCAACATGTGGACCAGATTCTGTCTATCATGGAGAAGCAATCATTGTATGCTAAGGAGTCCAAATGTGAATTTGGAATGACTGAGGTCCTTTACTTGGGACACATCATCAGAGTTAAGGGAGTATAGGTACATCAGGATAAGATTAAGGCAATAATGGATTGGCCTACACCTAAAACCCTTACAAAATTGAGGGGATTTCTAGGCATTTTCACTTACTACAGGAAGTTTGTCAAAGGATTCTCACAACTTTGTGCACCTTTGATCGATTTGACCAATAAGGGAGCTTTCAAATGGAGTGAGGATGCCCAATTAACATTCGAAAAGATGAAAAAGGTGATGAGCACATGCCCATTCTTATCCCTACCATATTTCGACCAACCTTTCACTTTGGAGTGTGATGCCTCAGGAGAAGGTATTGGGGTCGTACTGATGCATAATAGACACCCTCTTGCCTATGAGAGCCGAAAACTCAGGGGACCTGAGTTACTTTTCACTATATACAACAAAGAGATGCTGGCCATCATGCACGCTCTGGTCAAATTCAGACAATACCTGGTAGGTGCATGGTTTGTGGTGAAATCAGATCATAACAGTCTTAAGTACTTCTTGGAGCAAAAGGTCTTAAATGAAAGACACCAAAAATGGGTAAGCAGAATATAGGCCTATGACTTTGACATTGAATTCGTCAAAGGGAAAAACAGCGTGGTGGTAGATGCATTGTCCAGAAGGCCATCAATTTATGCCATAAAAAATGTGTCAGTCGATTGGAAGGACCACTTGGTGATGGAATACTCAAAAAATCAGTTCGCTTGTTAGGTAATGGATGGGAAAATATAGGATGATAACTTCATGGTCATTGATGACATCATCTATTATAAGGGACGAATATTTTTGGTTCCTAAATCGGCCTTCAAGGCCAAAGTGTTGCAGGCATGTCATGACTCACCGATGGCGGGGCACCAAGGGATTGGCAAGACATACAGGCAAGTGAGGGAGAGGTTCTCATGGAAGGGCCTTAAGGAGGATGTGATGAATCACGTCAAGGAGTGTACTACTTGCCAATAGAATAAAGATGAGCACACTCACCCGACATGACTACTGCAACCCCTACCCATCCCAGAGCACAAGTGGGAAAGCATATCCATGGATTTCATCACAGAGTTGCTGAAGACCTAGGGGAAGGATTGTATTTTCGTGGTGGTGGAAAGGTTGACAAAGTTTGCACACTTCTTCTCCATTGCTACAGATTTCAGTGCATCATAGGTGGACGAATTATTCTTCAGGGATATCTTCAGACTTCACGGTTTACCCAAAACCATTGTTAGTGATAGGGATAGCAGATTCATGAGTACATTCTGGCAGGAGTTATTCAGGCTAGTTGGTACGGCCTTGAATCCTAGTACTAGCTATCATCCTTAGATGGATGGGCAGACTGAAATAGTCAACAAATGAGTGGAAGGCTATCTCAGGAATTATGTGGCTGGGCAACAAAAGGTGTGGGTCAGATGGCTACATTTGGGGGAATACTGCTACAACACCACCCATCACATGTCCATAGGCATGACCCCATTCAGGACGTTGTACAATTATGATCCACTCTCTTTCGTAGAGATTGATTTTGGTGACAGTAGGGCCCCGATGGTACATGATTGGCTAAAGCAGAGTCAGGAAATCCTTAGGGAGCTGAAGGATCACTTACAGAGGGCACAGAACCATCATAAGGTCCAAGCAGATAAACACAGGGTTGAGTGTACTTTTAAGGTTGGTGACTTAGTTTACCTAAGACTCCAACCATACAGGCATGCTTCTATAAAAAGAAGCAGAGCAAAGAAGCTCCAACCACGTTTCTTTGGGCCCTACAAGATCAATAGGAAGGTAGGGGCCGTAGCTTATGAGCTGGAGCTTCCACAGAGTAGTAGGATACACAATGTCTTCCATGTGTCTTGCCTGAAGAGGGCCATTGGCCAACACATCACGCCCCTTGAGGTGCTGCCATCTCTAGATGAAGAAGGGCAACTGGTTCTGATTCTGAAGGAGATATTGGAGGTTCGAGATAAGAAGCTCTAGAAGAGAAGCCTCAAAGAGTACCTGATCAAATGGAAGGATTTACCCATTGAGGATGCCACATGGGAGAATGAATATGTCGTATCAGAGACAGGTTTGGAATTGCATGAGGACAAGAAATTTCTAGTAGGGGAGACTGTAATGTCCCCCACCTCTTGATGAAGAGTTTTGGGAAGACTTAGTGGTCTAGACATCCCCACTAGACCATAGTCTCACACGACATGGGGAAAAGTCAACCAATCTAATGTTATAATTTGAAGTTGACTTAGGAAAAAGGGAAAAAGGGAAAAAAGTAACTCAATGAAGAATTAGAACGCTGGAGGTTGAGTTAGGAGTTGAACCTAGGGTTAAACTAGCTCAACATGAAAATAGAATGGAGGTATAAAAGAAAGGCTAGGGCACACCTTTCATTTCATCTTGGATATTTGGTATTTTTCTTGTTGAGCTCTTGAGCACATAGTTTTGAGCATTTTGAGATTACAAACCCTATAGAACAACTTAGTGGTGAAAGATTCCACTCACCTTGTTCTAAGATTGGTCTCGGGGATGAAATACTCCACCCACACCATTCTACACTCATCATCTATTCAAGAGAGCAACATGGCCATACCAGTTAGGGTTTTCTAGTAGGGGCACACCATTACTTGAGGAACGGTTCAATCCAACTATTTGACTGAGCTTTTGGAGATTCTAGCAGTTGGATTTTGCTTGTAGGACCTTTCTCATCAGTTTGGAGGATTTCTTGAGGAGTTACTATGACCAAATCATTATCTACAGGTTGGGACGTCGTCTTTGAAGGAAGGAGGTCATCTTGGTGATTCAGAGATTCTCAGACCTAGAAGGCTCTACCTCAGATCTGATCTTGAAACTTCTCCCAGGGGATTGTGGCTGCCCGATCTATCATCCTAGAGAGTTAAGGTGATTTTGAGACCTCATTCGTCGAGGCTGAATTGTTGGCACTTCAGGGTTTCAGGAGGGTCGTACCTAATTAGGGCTTCAATAGTTGGAGGGGGGAAGACTTAGTATTTGGACTTCATACTTTAGGAGGGAGTTTCCCTTGACCTGATCTATCTCTTGGTGGAGTTTGGTAGCATTTGGAAGTCTTCTTCAGGAGGGACAAACCCTTGGTATTTACATTCTCTCAGCAGGACATGCCAACAACTAGAGGGTTGGGAAAAACCCTAGCTTTTTGTATTGGATCATTCATCTTGTATTCAGCCTTTGGGAGGCCTATCTTGTATTTCTGGGAGCATTTTGTAGCATCTCATATATTTATCTTGGAGCCATCTGGTGTTGTTCTAGATCTGCTTCTATATTGTATCAGGTTGTTACTTCTCATAATAAAATGTCAGATCTGTACTTTGTGGTTCCATGTCTTGTGTATTGATGAGATCTTGCATTGTATTGAATATATCTTGATAAAACTATGCTGAATAACTGAACATAACCCTAAGGCCGAAATATCTGTGGCCAACCTGCAAACAAAAACAATCAAACAGTTGATTCATTGGTTAGCTAGTGTCCGCAAGCGAAAAAATTGGCTTGGGAACATTACACAAACCCTTCATTCGGGGTTTCTACCACACTCTGCTCGTCCAGATTTTTCCGACCATGGTCCCCATGTTCAAAACTGAGCCCATAACCGATAGATATATCTCCCGAATTTCTTTGGGTGTTCATTGGTCGAGGGCCATGTGGATCCACCTCACACGTGCTATTTCGAAGTTCCTTCCTCCATGGTGGAAGACCATTCACAGTTCGATCCCATGACTGGATTCACTCTCTTCCTCCTATGTCAGTTGTGGAGGGATTCGATGTTTCAACGCTTCACGCCTCTTTACTATCAATGCATGAGACCGCCCAGAGTTCTGAATCTACGAAGTCTCGTAAGCTCACCACATGGCTCCGCCCTTCAGGCCGTTCTATCTCTCTACCATACTACATCCCAAATGCTAYGGTGTCTCGAATTCCCAGACTCCCGGAGTCCCGACCACTTCACCAACTACATTGGCTAGGCRGACACATACYAGGAACTAACACGGATGGGTCAAGGTGACACGTGTCATGCCCCAATGGGCCTATAGGGTATGTGACACACACAAATCTGGGTGACACGGTGTACGTCAATCTGGGGCCCATGTCACCCTGGGGGGCGTCATTGCTCCAYGTCACCCCTGCACTGACAGGCTTCTAACTTTCCTCAGATCTCATGGTTGAGATATGACCACGTAGATTTATAGATCTATGACTCTGGTTACCTCGGGGATTCRACGTTCAGAAGTGTTGCGATGCAAACTCCTCTTATATCCCAAAGTGCCCAATCTCCACACTCCAAGGGCTAGCGCCACGCGTCCCTGATATATCGATGGTTGGGAATGAACCCGAAGGATCCMTCGATCTATGGTTCTGGATTATTCACGGCGCYAGCCTTCGAGATTTTGGATCCTGGTTTAGTTGGTGAGATAGGTTCATCTAACTATCTGGGGAACCACCTAACGCTGGTCAACATCATGGGAAACCAAGTCTCCCGGTTTCCTTCGACCAGTATAAGACTGGTAAGGTTGGTCATACTCTGAAGTCCTAGACTACCAAAGCTCTGAAGCCAGGACGACATAGATTCATGAGGCTTAACCTAAGGTTCCTAGGTATTAGTCAAATGGGTCCTCTTGAATGAGTCTCGTCCGCTTGTCTTCCAAAAAAAGAGACCTCCCCTTTTCAAGGCTTGAACTTCACTATCCTTCCTGAGATTTATCATGAAATAGTTAAGGAGTTGGGCCTAAAATCCCAGTTGCATAGTAAGGAGTCCGAGAGAGGTATCCTCTTTAGACAGACAGGTTCAGATCAATACGATATCTCTAACTCAACCATCTTATAGACTTATTTCCCAAGAAGCCTTAGGAACTAAGATGGGAATACAAACTATCAGTCATAAGTGTAAGTTCACAACAAGATGAAGGAATACACATATCATAACTATTCCACACAGGAACCATTTATAAATACACATATATACATAAACTCATGCATTCATCCATTGTTTCAGTTTAACGCATAAAGTAAGAAAATACTTATCATAACTAGATAACATGAAGCAAACGCAGAAAAGGGTGCTCGTTTCCACCCAACCATAGGCTCAGTCACTCCTAACAGATTTACCACTAGCCACCCCTGACCTAGACCACAGTGCTCTGAGATATAATCTCTTCTTCCAGTTCAACGACAATAGGGACAGAGGTTACTCTCCTCCTCCCGCATGATCTTGGAAACAATCTACACAATACCAAGCAAGGAGGACCAACCTCGTTTATCAAATTGTATAGTAACCCTGCTAGGCATTTTCCCTACGACCAGAACGTTCATTCCTTAGTTCTTCCTTGAACCCGAGAGATTAGCCTCTCGTCTCTGCACTCTTCACAGGTCTTCCTCTACCCACCACACCTTCCTTTCTTGCCTTTCTCATCAAGGTTGCGTGTGGCTTGAATTCCTAGTCAGTGGTCAGGTCTGAAAGCCTTATAGATGGGTGCTTTTCCCCATCCCCTCATTAACTCTCGAGGAGGTCTTCCCACCTACCAGCCTAAATGTAATTCATTTCTGGGTCAGGGGGTTGTTCTGGTCCTGAGCAATTAAATCCAGTAAGGTACTGGTTTGGTGGAGGTTAACGCAACCATTCCTGGTCCCCTTCACCATCTCTTTCATAACATTCATGGTCTCTCTTAGCACATCCCCTTTCCAATAGTCATGCAACACTTTTCCATTTTCTAGTAAATAACATAATTTACATTCATTGACCTTTTATACAAAGGTCCATCCAATCAAATATTCACACATATTGCATTTTCCATAGTCTCTTGGCCCATATAGTTATATTTATAAAATGGGGGAAACATGGTGTTACAATACCCTCCCCCTTTAAGGAACATCGTTCTCGATGTTTTATTTGTCAACATGCTCTGTATATACACAAGTGAACAAAAATGGTTATGCCTGCCTCATGACATCCTCCATTTCCCATGTAGCCTCATCTGGGCTAAAGTGTTTCCACTGCACGTTGACCTGTGTAATGGTTCGATTCCTGAGCAAGGTTTCCTTGCTGTCTAGTATGCATTGAGGTTATGGCATGAATTATCCCTCCGACTCCACCTGGATCACAGACAAGTCAATTATATGATTAGAATCATGTACATAGTTCTTCAATAATGAAACATGGAAAACATTATGTGCCTTTACTGTGGGAGGGAGTGCTATCCTATAGGCTACAAGTCCCACTCTATCTAAGACTTCAAAGGGTCTACAATACCAAGGTGCCATCTTCGCACAAGCTCCCATTCTTAGGGAACTCTTCTTGGTCCTAACTCTGAGATAGACATGGTCTCCTGTCTTGAACTCTTTAGGAGTTCTCTTTCTGTCGGCGTAAATTTTCTGTCTATCCTAAGCAATTTTCAGATTTTGCTTTATTTAAATCACTTGTTGTTCCATTTCTTTCAGCATGTCAAGTCTGATTGTAATTCTATCCACTAGATTACTCCAACTGACTGGAGTCTTGCACGGTCTACCATAGAGGGCTTCAAAAGGGCTCATCTTCAGTGACTCTTGATAACCGTTGTTGTAGGAAAATTCTACTAATGGCAGATAGTCTTCCCACTTCTTAGGCTGATGCATTACATGCATCCTTAACATGTCTTCTAATATCTGGTTTACTCTTTCTGTCTGTCCATTAGTTTGAGAGTGATAGGCTGTACTAAACAACAATTTAGTCTCAAAACCAACCATCAAGGATTTCCAAAAGCTTGAAGTGAATTTTGTATCTCTGTCAGATACAATCTCCCTAGGCATGTTGTGCAGTCTGAATATCTCCTTCATGAAGATGTTGGAAATATATATTTCCTTGCAATTCAATTTGACAAGAACGAAGTGAGCATCCTTGATCAATTTGTCTACCACTACAATGATGGCATCATTCTTCTTGGCCGATTTTTGTAATCCGGTGATGAAATCCATGGAGATGGTTTCCCATTTCCATTCTGGAATTGGTAGAGGCTGTAACAACCCTGCTGGGTGCCGGTGTTCTGCCTTAACTTGCTAACATTCTAGATACTTAGTGAGATAGTCAACTACGTCATTTTTCAATCCAGGCCAACATAATTGTTTCCTAGTGGCTGTGATCATTTTCTGATATCATGGGTGACTAGTATATGGTCACTTGTGCAGTTCATTCATTATGAACCTCTTCAATTCATCACAACTTGGAATATACAATCTGTTTATGTAAGTCAACAGGCCTTCATCGAGCATCTGCTAGCCTTCATACTTTAGCCATGTAGGCTCTTGCCTTAGTTATGAGGTCACGGTCTTGAAGAATGCATCTATTTCTTGTGCATTCTTGACTCTTTCCCTGACATCCTTTTCACAGGTTCTCACCATTGCGAGGTGAATCGTTTTCACACTTCTACTAAGGGCATCGACCACCCTATTTTCCTTTCCTTTGATGTGTTTGATTTTGAAATTAAACTCACTAAGGAGAGCCATCCGCCTAGCTTGTCTAGCATTGAGTTTTGGTTGATCAAACATGTGCCTCGACCCACAATGGTTTGTCATAAGTACAAATCTCTTTCCCATGAGGTAATGCCTCCATATTTTCAAAGCATGCACTATGGCGGTCTACTCTAGATTCCAGGTCACATAATTGATTTCATGCTCATTCAATTTTCTGGATTCATAGAAAATTACACGTCCTTCTTGCATAAGGACTCCTCCAAGTCCTTCCTTGCAGGCATTTGTAAACACGATGAAGTCAACATCAGGGTCTGCAATCTTCAGCACGGGTGCATGGGTCAGAAGGTATTTCAGTTCCTGAAATATTTCTTCACATTCTAATGTCCAAGTGAATTTAAGCCCCTTTTTCTGAAGGGCAATGATTGGAAAACCAATCTTGGAAAATCCTTTTATGAAACTTCTATAGTATCCTACTAAGACCATAAAGGATATGATATCAGATACATCCTTTGGGGTAGGCCATTCCATAATAGATATGATCTTGTCAGGGTCTACTACCACTCCTTCTTTAGAAATGACATGGCCTAAGTAATGGACTTGCTTCTGGAAAAATTCACACTTGATAAACTTAACGTAGAGATGATTTTCTCTTAGTACTTGAAGTACAAGTCTAAGATGTTCTTCATGCTCCTCTCTATTCTTGGAGTATATTAGGATATCATCAATGAAAACCAATGCAATTTTTTCTAGGAATTTGTTGAGTACATTATTCATCAAGCACATAAAAGTGGCGGGGGCATTGGCTAATCCAAATGGCACCACCACAAATTCATAGTGACCATATCTGGTCCTGAAGGATTTTTTGTGGATGTCTTCATCCTTGATTCAGACTTGATGGTATCCAAGCCTCAAGTCAATCTTTGAGAAAATGGAAGCACCCCCTAATTGGTTGAACAAGTCATCGATTCTTGGTAAGGGGTACTTGTCCTTTATGGTTGTCTTATTGATTTTTCTATAATATATGCACAGTCGGAGTGTGCCATCTTTCTTCTTCAAAAAAAAGACTGGTACTTCCCATGGAGACACACTGGGCCAGATGTAGCCTTTGTCCATCATTTCCTTTAGCTGTAGATCGACCTCAATTAGCTCAGGTGTACTCATCTTATAGGGTGTCCTAGACATTGGCACTACTCCTGGTGCAAGTTCTATGGAGAAGTCATTGTCTCTTCTCGGAGGTAGACCCGGTACCTCTTTTGGAAAAATGTCTCTATACTCTCTTAATATGGGGTGGTCTTCTAGGTTCGGTTTGTCATCCTCAACAGATTCCAACACCTATATTTCATATAGATGACATCCCTTTATGCAATACTTTTTCATTTGAAGGGATGATATTCATCTCATTGAGACAGGCTTCTGAATCTCTTGGAGGATTACCTTTCTCCCTTCTTCATTTACACATTCCAAAGTTTTATGGAAACAATCCAACTTAGTTTTATAAGAAGCTAGCCACTCCATACCAATCAACAGGCCATAAGATCCTAGGGGAAGTATGTTAAGGGTCACTTGGGTGGGAAATCCATCCATGATGAATTGGCAAGCTAGTATGACCTCTGCTACTTTTCTTTTCGTTCCAGTGGCTAGTTGTACCAACCATGGCTTAACATGTCTAAATCGTTGCAATTTACACTTATCAACAGTCCGAGGGGCCACATAACTCAAATTAGAATCGGGGCCAATTAAAATAGAAACTAGATGGTTGGCGATCATACCTTCCATCTCCACCACTAAATCTTGGTGGTCGACTTGTTTATTATCCAAAGTTGCATAAATCCGTGGCATGCTCCTAGCCACATCATTGACTGTGGTAGCTTCTTGGATATTGTAGACTCTCCTACTTTTCTGATGTTTGCATGGAAAATCCCTCAATATATGTTCTTCTCCACAACCCCAACATTTCAAGGGTTCCTTCTTTGGGTTATCAATCTTTCTTAGGGTTGCTCCAAAAGGTTTATTTCCACTTTGGGAGGGGAAAATTCGCTGATATACACTTCTAGTAGGAAGGCTTATCCTAGAGTCCTTCCTATAGTTATTAAATCTTGAGGTTTTGAACCTCTTCTTATTGAATCCTGAACTACTCTTCTTCTTCCAGTCCTAGCGAGGTTCTGTCTGACTCCCAAGATGTTCATAACAATACCTTGCCTTCCAGATAGTGCCTTCTAGGGTCTTTGGCTCGTCAAACTCAATCCTGTTCCGGTAGGTCTGAGGTAACCCACTAATAAATCGTTGCACTTTTAACTTTTCATCCTTTATGTAGGGTACATACCTCAACAACTCAAGGAATTTATTGACATATTCCTCTATGATGAGCTGTCCCAACTTGAGTTCATATAACTCCTTAGTCTTCCCATCAAAGTATTTCTCTGACACATACTTCTTCTTGAAGTGTTTCTCAAACTGTTTCCATGATAAGTCCTCTTCATGAATTCCTTTCACATTCTTAAGGTCTTCCCACCAAATGGAAGCCTTTCCATTTAGGTTTAAGATGGTTATTCGAGCCTTCAAGTTTTCAGAGTAGTTATGGACTATGAAGTACTTCTTTAAACTAAGCAGCCAAGCTTCTATCTCTTCCCCTTTCTCAATATCTCCATTGAAAGAGGGTGGTTTCGATTTCTTGAACTCTTCAAGGTCATGAATTTTGGAATGCTTTTGCTTCTTTCCTTTCTTTTGAGAATGTGAGCTAGTTTTACTAAAAGATTCCTTGGAGTTTCCAGTTTCCCTTCCATAGGACTCTCCAGCTGAGTGTCCCCTGCTTCCAGGTTGGGCCTTCCTCTAGGTACTCCTCCTAGTGTGGCCACTTATGGGACCATGTCTTCTTATCTCAGGCGGACTTTGAATTCTCTTCGTATGTTGTCGGTCCACATGAATGGTTGCAGGTCCATGCTGCAACTGCCTCTGTATATCAGATAAGCTTTGTAGCAACACTACATTAATTTTCGTTTGTTTTTCTTTCTCCTTTATCAATCTCTCGTTGTCACCCTTACAACTTTGTAATTCGGTCATGAGGCTCCTTACAGTTTCATCCAGATCTGGAGAGGTCTCCACCGCCCTCCTCTCGTCAGGTTCTTTGTCTCTATTATGGGAGCCATCCCCCACTTCATGGCGCGTCACCATCCTTTATGCTTGTAGTTTCCCGCAATTCACTAACTGCTTGAGTGATGACAAAACACTTGTTGTTAGCTAACAATATATTAGTTCATGAACAACACATAGTTCATATTTCTTAAATACACACACACAGTAGAAAACTTTCATTCCTTTCTTCAACAAGAGTTTAACTAGGATCTTTAGGAAAGAGGTAAGGTAGTGCACCACCCTTAAAATTATTTAAATATGGTTTTTACCTAAATCGTCCATGAGCCCAAGAAGGCCAAGTGTTGTAACCATGCTCTGCTACCAATTTGTAACACACTCGACCCCTGAGTGGATTTCCTAAGGATGGGGCCTCAAAGTTTTGTTCTCCTTAAATGATCAAACCCTTCATTCAGGGTTTCTACCACACTCTGCTCATCCAGAGTTTTCCGACCATGGTACCCTTTCTCAAAACCGATCCCATAAMTAAAGGATACATCTCTCAAATTTCTTCGGGCGTTCATTGCTTGAGGGCCACGTGGTGCCCACGTGGATCCACCTCACACATGCTATTTCCAATTTCCTTCCTCCATGGTGGAATACCATTCACAGTCCGRTCCCATGAATTGACTCACTCTCTAAATCCTATGTCATTTGTGGATGGATTCGATGCTTCAGTGCTTCAATGCTTCATGCCTCTTTACTATCTATGCACGAGACCACCCAGAGTTATGAATCTCCGAAGTCCCGTAAGATTACCACGTGGCTCTGGCCTTCAGGCCATTTGGTCTCTCTACTATACTACATCCCAAATCCTATGGAGTCCCGAAGTCCTGGACACTTGGAGTCCCAACCACTTCACCAACTACATTGGCTAGGTGGACACATACCAAGAACTGTCACGTAGGAGGGGTCAAGGTGACACATGTCACATCCCAATGGGCCTATAAGGTATGTGACACAAAAATCTGGGTGACACGTGGTACGTCAAGCTGGGGCCCACGTCACCCTGCAAGGGGCTTCATTTCACCACATCACCATTGGATTGACAAGCTTCTAACATTCCTCAGATCTCACAGTTGAGATCTGGCCACGTAGATTTATAGATCTATGGCTCTAGTTACCTTGAGGATTCGATGTTCAGGAGTGTTGCGATGAAAAATACTCCTATCTCATGAAGTGCCCAATCTCCGCACTCCAGGGACTAGTTCCACACATCCCTGGTATATCGACGGTTGGGAAAGAACCCGAAGGATCCCTCGATCTACAGTTCTGGGTTCTTCGCGGCTCCGAAATTCAACATTTTGGATCCTGGTTTAGTTGGTGAGGTAGGTTCATCTGACTATTTGGGGAACCGCCTAACGCCGGTCAATCTCACGGGAAACCGAGTTTCCCGGTTTCCTTCAGCCAGTATAAGACTGGTAAGGTTGGTCATACTCCGAAGTCCCGAACTTCCGGAGCTTCGAAGCCAAGAGAACATAGCTTCCTCATGCTTAGCCTAAGGTTCCTAGGTATTGGTCACATGGGTTCTCTTGAATGGGTGTCGTCCGCTTGTCTTCCAAATGAAGAGATATCCCCTTTTCAAGGCTTGAACTTCGCTATTCTTCCTGAGCTTTATCATGAAATAGTTAAGGACTTGGGCCTGAAATACCGGTCGCATAGTAAGGATTCTTAGAGAGGTATCCTCTTCAAACAAACAGGTTCAAACCGATACAATAACTCTAACTCAGTTTTCTTACAGAATTATGTCCCAAGGAGCCTTAGGAACTAAGCCCGACATACAGACTATCAGTCAGAAGTGTAATTTCACAAAGAGATGAAGGCATACACATATCATAACCATTCCACATAGAAACCATTTATAAATACACATATATACATAAACTCATGGATTCATCCATTATTTCAATTCAACGCATAAAGTAGGAAAATACTTATTAGAACCAGATAACGTGAAGCAACTTCATAAAGGGGTTCTCGTTTCCACCCAACCATAGGCTCAGTCACTCCTAACGGATTTACCACTAGCCACCTTCAAGCTAGACCACGGTGCTCTGAGATATAATCTCTTCTTCCGACTCAGTGACAACAGGGACATAGGTTACTCTCCTCCTCCCGTAGAATCTTGGCAACGGTTTACACAATAACAATCAAGGAGGACCAACCTCGTTTATCATCTTGTATCGTAACCCCGCTAGCCATTTTCCTTGCGACCATAACACTCATTCCTTAGTTCTTCCTTGAACCCGAGAGATTAGCCTCTCATCTTTGCACTCTTTGCAGGTCTTCCTCTACCCACCACACCTTCCTTTCTTTCCTTTCTCAACAAGGTTGCATGTGGCTTGAATTCCCAGTCAATGGTTAGGTATGAAAGCCTTACAAATGGGTGCTCTACCCCATCCCCTCATTAATTCTTGAGGAGGTCTTCCCACCTACTAGCCTGACTGTAATTCATTTATGGGTTAGAGGGTTGTTTTGGTCCCGAGCAATTAAATCCTATAAGGTACTGATTTGGTGGAGGTTAACACAACCATTCATGGTCCCCTTCACCATCTCTTCCATAGAATTCATGGTCTCTCTTATCACATTTCCTTTCCAACAATCATGCGACACTTATCCATTTTCTAGTAAATTACATAATTCACATTCATTGACGTTTTATACAAAGGTCCTTTCAATCAAATATTCACACATATTGCGTTTTCCATAGTCTCTTGGCCCATATAGTTATATTTACAAACTGGGGGAAACAATGTGTTACAAGAAATCTTATTTGCTGATGATATTTTGAAGAGGCTTGGGATAGTTGGGGTGAAACTACCTTCCTTTTTTTGTAGGACATTTTTGTTGAACTTTGTCTCCACAAAAACCAACGTCCAACCTCTTCCAAACAAATTTTATTTGAATATAAACATGTACCTACTAATTTTGCATTCACAAAATGACTCGCTTAGGATTTGTGAACTGTTAAGTATTCACAACTTGAGTTGTTTAGGTTTTGGGGAAAGAATAAAAATCCCCTAAGTTTCCCAAGATTAACGTACTTTTATACAACCAACCCCATCCCTATTAGTTTCACATCCACCACAAGAGTCGTTTAGGAGTTGGGACCTATTAAGTATTTACAAATTGAGTTGTTTATGATTTGGGGAGAGGATAACAAGCCTGAAATTTCCCCTAGATTTACCTACTCTATATTTCCAATCACCATGAACAAACTTTATGTTTATATCTATTTGTAATTGTCTATGACGAGGAAGAAAGAGAATGAAACCCTTGCTACCCACAAAAAACTATTCACAGAGACTAATTAATGTTGTTTTCATAGATGCACAACCAATGTTGCTAAGGAGGAACTTCTTTCTTGAATCTAGTTTCTAAGATGTATCCATCATTTTTCTTGTAAACTGTGTACTTCACTGACTTCTTTCTTGAATCTAGTTTCTAATATGTATCCATAATTTTTCTTATAAAGTGTGTACTTCACTATATTGTGCTCAGTCTTTGTTATTTATTACTCCTAATCTAATCCTAAATATTAAGCAGGCCATGAAAGTTCAGATTACAGATGGGAAATTATTGATATCTTTTACAAGTCCAAGTATGAGTAGTATTATTATTTTTATTTTAGAAGAAAGGAGAACTAGTTTAATTTTGGTTAAAGTTTATTTTCTATAATATTCATTTTATAGGTAGTCATGGTTTTTTCTTCTGTACCAAAAAATTACTACGTGGAGTCATATGGCTAGTTGTGCAAGAATTGTTGTACAATGTTTTATTCCCTCCTATTGAAGGTGAGATATCCACCATAATCAAAGGTTTATATTCATTAGATAGCCTATGGTTAGCTGCATGGTCATCTTTCTTTCCTTCTCAATTTCATCTAAGATTCATTTGCTACAGAGCTTAATGTGATAGTTGAGAAATTGACAGTGACAGAGAGAAACAACAACAATATGATGATCCAATGCTTCACATCCAGGTTTTAACATAAGTCTCCAAACAACATAGGCCTGCCAAACACTACGTCTTGAAAGCAATTTGCACCAACTTACTCCACCATTTCCAATTTCCTGAACTGTTCTACTCCTACTCTTTACACCACTATAGTTAATATATCATTATGCACTACTTGATTATCCACAATCTAAAAGTTTATGTACACTTATATAATACTTTGAAATTCATAAACTCCTGTGCAAGGATTCATGTTTCTGATTGCACACAATACTATTTCATAAAGTTAATAATATGAACCAAAAAAATTGAATACTAAATTCAAACAAAACATAACTGTAACTCTAACAAAAGGAAAATAGTTGACCCGATCGTTGATAATACAACTCATGCAAGAGGGTTAACATTAGGTTCTAATGACTCTGAAATTTAAACAAATATTTAAGTTCTATTGCAACACGTTAGACTGATTAATTAGACTCGACAGAACAATCCATGGTGTTAACTAAAACAATCATCCACAGATATACCAACGACAGTTAACATATAATCGCTCTCCTACTGAGAGTGGTAACAACAAATTGAAGTTTACAGTTTAAGCCAGTTAGAGGTAATGACTCGTCAGGTTTTAGATGCATAGAGAATGACATTTTTTTATTGAAACATACACTTAAATATTACAGCCATGGCTAGCCTTATGGATAAGAAGTCGGGTAAAACGACAAATACAGTGTAGTTTTTAATTGACGAGAAACAACTTTCCATAATAACAAGAGAAGCATAGATTTGCATATTATAAAGATGCGACCCATCCATCATTTTGACTACAATGCAAAAACATTTTGAATCCAATATGCTACCAGTAAGGATAACTTTATGCAAGAAAGTTACAAGAACACAACTACCATTAGAAAACAAACCTATGGTTCTGACAAACAAGAGTTCACATGATGGTCAAATTCAGAGCTGATTTTCATGCATCAAACTTTGAAAGAAAAGTAATTTCCAATCTACCACATGCATTAATTAACTTGTCATACAACATAACCCATATCCTCGTAGATTGCAACCTATTATGAACATTCTATAGACAATCTACGATTAAACTGAAGATGCCTCAGGTAAGATTCCTTTCTGACACTCTGTTGTAGTTTTAGTGAGGTAGGTACCTTGGTAAGAACAATAAATTTCTGCGAAGAATCCACCTTGAATGAGGAAAATGTAAAAGAGCTTTGTTCCACATAGAATAATAAGAAATAACTCCAACGTTCTTTTCACACAAATACTTGTTACCAAATGTTAATACAAAACACCATTAATGATGAAATAAGCGACTGTATGAGTGGTTTTAAAATTGTAGTAATAGTTAACCACTTAAACTGGAGGCTCGATTAGATGTTTAGTTAAACCATTGACTAAGTTAAATAGAAATATGATTATACACATCAATTTATCTGGAGTTCAGATTATCCACATTATTTATTTAAGTGGAATGAGTTAATTGATTTGTGATTTAACTGACATCTATTTTAGGTTACGCAGGGGGCTACACCTCAACAACATCCAATAAGATGGCTCGACTCAAAGTAAGTGCTATTCCAGTCTCATTGTCATGGAATATTACTGTCAACGGACAATGTTAACACCACTCTTAACTTGTTCAATGAGGCAAGGACTAGCTGCTTTGCATCTATTCCCCTTGTTTATTTTACTTAGATTATATATTAGGATGAAAATGTAGTATTAACTACGGGTTCATTTCTAAGTAGCCAGGGTTAGTGGGTTGTGAAAGGGTAGGTAGGAAGATGTTTTCTTTGAAATTAGGGTGCATAGGGGTGCATCACATATGTATGTATTTAAAAAATACAAAAGAAAATATTTAAAAAAAAAAACTAAAATTAATGTAATTTTGAGGGTTAGCTCAAGTGGTCATGAGTGAAACGTGAGATCTTCGCCCCAAAGTTGAGGAGGTCATGGATTCAAATATATTTATCCCCTTGAGGTGAGGTGCTTGGAACTTAGGCATCAATGGTTTTCCCTGGTTAACACCCATTGAAAACGATAAAGTCTTTGGGGGTTTTGACAACGATGAAGTCTTTGGTTTCCTATGGTTGGCTATAAAGAAGAAGAAATAAATAATATAAAAAATAGTAAAACCTAAAATATATTACCTTATGATTTGAAGGGAAAAGAAAGCGATTTTTTATTATAAAAATATAATGGTTAATTTATATTTAATCAAAAGGCGATGACTTTCTCATACTAAAGGAGCTACAAAATTTGAATATACTTCAACATATAACAAAGATATTAGGAATTCATTGTTCAGACTTAATAGTGTCAATTAGGGCTTTTGCTTCTAGTATCTACTAGAATATTATCTAGTTTATTGTCCTAACAATAGAAAACATTGGAAATCGACAAAACATTCTTTACAATTTAAACAAAAACTAACACCCTTCTCAGCGACCACCTACAGTTTCCATACGAATATATGAACTTTAATTTTTTGTTGGTTCTATTGATGCACCAGGGACATGGTGGGGCATGGTTAACAATAATTATTTGAGAAGTTGATAAATGTATAGAGACAAACAACCAATTATTCTAGCACATTGGTCATTGCATCTAGCTCCATTGCTTTAGCTTTCAAATTCAAAATTAAGAATTGCACTTCAATTCCCCACTTCTTTAAGTGTTGTAAATTGACACGATTAACTTGGAGGTATGTTGGGGCGGGGATTGGTTTGTTGTTGTGTGATCACGATAGGCTCTATCCTCCATTACCATATGCATTTCGAGTTGCTAATGAAAATTCCACCTCCATTGTGCTCTCATTGAAATGAGTGGGCCTTTGGAGATGCCCCATTTCTTCCTTTAATCAAACAATATGGATTCATGGTAGGACATAGAGGGGAAAATCACAATGAGGATCTCCCTTGGATTCTAGAGAATTATTTGTTGCGAGGGGTGAAAGGCTAGTGCTAGATAATGACATTCACACTTTTAGATGAATAGGGGAATGTTGAATCAACATTCCACCTCCAACCTTGAGTTTCCCTACAACTGTGGTTGTTGGTGCAACACAAATGAGCCCAAGGCTGATTATAATTCAATTTGGAAATGAAGTATGGGTGGGAGGCATAATGTCCAGGAGGAGAAAGGAAGTGGTAGCATGATACTACATGTGAAAGGTTGATAAGAGGATAGTTGGATTTAACTTCCCCTCCTGATCTAAAAATGAAGAAGACTTGTATTCTTGAAATTATTTGCAAGATTTATTTCATGTGTTAAAATGCAAATGGATCAACTTTGCAACACAACTTTATATAAATTACTCATTCAAGATGCATATAAAAAACATCAATAAACAGTGAACAAAAAACACATAACACAACAAATGATAAAGGAGTTCACCCCTCTCTTGGGCTACATCTCCTGGTCTAGCTTCCAATGGATCTTTTGTATTATTTGATACAAGTGCTCAAATATGTTCTTTACAATGCTCAAAATTCCAAATAGATGGCTCCAATGGCTTCAGAACGTCCAAAAACCCCTAGCTGGGTTTTTTCGGCACCTCGTTTGGCCAAAAATTGAAGAAGATAGGCTTCCTGGAAGTTCCCCTTCAAACTTGCTGTCTCTGGATCGCCAAAATGCACCCTTGTTGCCTCAACCTATCCCCCACGCGCTTTTATGTGGAAAAACTCAGCACCGAGCGCAACAACACAACTGATACAAACTGTCAAACGGTTACGCACTGGCCCTTAACCACCAAGGCCCGTGGGCACATGGCCACCACATGACCGCGCGCAATACAAATAGGGGTTAAGGTTTAAACCATATATATAACCGCGGGGGTTAAAACACGCGCATCCACAATGGTCACATGTCATATATATAACTACGTGCATACCACAATGGTCACATGTCATATATATAACCGCATGTATACCACAATGGTCATATATATATATATATAACTGTGGGTTTAAACACACATAACAATGGTCATATGCAATACATATATAACCGTGGGCTGGGGCTTAGCCCCGACTCGGTCCGCGCCCCAATTCACATTATTTCAAACTCAAATAAAATCAAACGTATATATATGTTAAGTAATACATGTGGGCACACCGGTTGGGTGGCCCTTCCCAAGGCTTTACCCTGCCCAGAGGTCACAGGGTCGAATCCGACCAACAACATAACTTTTAAACCAATATATAGGTGACACGCGACGACCATTGATTGGGCCACGTGTCGCTATCCCATTCGCTGCAAACAAGCCACATCATATGCCAACTTTCCACACAACTGCCTACCACGTGTCGTATGACCCCTTCCACGTGTCGTGCGGCCTGCCATGTCAGCATCCGTATGGACTGTACAGTCAACATCCCTTTTTTTCCCTGTTTGTCATTTTGAACAGAACACGATATCTCTCTCTCCCGATGTCCGTTTGAACCCAAACAAGTTGTGTTGGGTTCATGACGATGAGGCCTACGCTCTTGTTCGATTTGAAGAGATTCCGAGCACTTTGAATTTTTGAGCAAAATTTGATCCCCTGGATCACACCTCCCGATTGGAAAGCTTTTGGACCTCCAAAAGACTATTTTCAGTCTATCTGAAGATGAGGGTATAGCTCCATCACCTTTCCAACCTCAATCCACTTGTCTTTTCTTGTATTTGTACCTTTAAGACCGACTCGAAGATACTCCAAATTTCCTCGTTTTGAAGTTCTCATTCTACTGTCAAGGATTGTGTCTTCATGCAATTTTGTAAGATATTCTGGGAAAAATCATCTATAGAAGGAATCTGAACATGCTCTCCTTGATCGTTAATCAAAGGAGGCTCATACAATTTCAAATTCTCAACATTAACAACTGCATACATTTGCATATAAGGAGGCAAATCTAAATGGAAGGCATTGTTACCAATCTTGTCAACAATCTTGAAAGGACCATATCGAATTGGTTTTAGTTTTTTACCTTCTCCTTTAATCCTCTCCTTACTAATGTAAAGCCAAACTTCATCTCCAACTTGGAAACTGTGATCAACATGATGCTTGTCATGTCTCGTCTTGTACTTGGCTTGACTCTTTTCCAACTGCTCTTGTACCATTTGATGTATCGACTGAATTTGTTCAATGAACTTTTCTTCCCTATCAATGTCGTATTGACCATCAATAGAAATATCCTTCCCAAAGATAAAATCTAAAGGATATTTGGGCAAATAGCCAAAACATGCTTCAAATGGCGACGTTTGAGTTGAAGAGTGCTTAGCTCGATTGTAAGCATGTTGAATGTAGTGTAAATGCTCATCCCAAAGTTTAGGATGCTTGCTGCAATAACCATGAAGAAGATGCACCACTGTTCTATTTACCACTTTTGTCTGACCATCGTTTTGCGGATGAAAAGCTGTGCTCTTTTTCAGTTTGGTGTCCATGAGTGCCCATAAACTCGACCAAAAACTTCCAACATATCAAGAATCCCGATCAGAAATAATGGATTTAGGCAATCCAAAATGCACCCAAACATTTTGAAAGAACATTTGTGTTTTTTGCTCAGCTGTAACCTGCTTCTTACAAGGCATCAAAATACACATTTTTCTAAATCGATCAACCACAGCATAAAGATAATCATGATTTCGTTTAG
>ML778057.1:2435716-2449182 GCA_009831015.1 Picea engelmannii | reverse complement strand
AATCACATATAAATCATATGTGAATGGCCAATTACAATAATCACAGGAATACTTGCAAAGTTTAACTTATGAATGCAGTGATAAGATGACAGTTATCAGGCATAAACAAGCATAACATCATGAATATAATATCCAGGTGCAAGTACAAAATAGGTAAGAAGATGAAATCTGAACAAGTTATGGCAAAAGAAGCTTGCTTTACTCAATATGAAAATGAGAAGTTTGAGTACATAATATAAAAAAGTCTCCAAAGTCGAACCCTTAGTTCCTATTCTACCTTTAGCTTTATAGTTTTACAATGCAATTTTGAGATCCTGAAAACATGGATCAAATATGCTAAAGATAGTAAATCAAAATTTAGTTTGCAAAAGATGTGGATGATCCCCCAAAATGAGGTCAATCCCAGATTTCTTGGTCTTCATCTCTTGTTGAGTGATGGTGCAGTGCAAGATAKCCTTCCAAGGCTGAATGATAACTCTCCAAGAGATACAAATTCGAATTTGTTGATGTGAGTAAGCGTCCTGATTTTCTGCCTTTGTCAAAGATACCAAAAACCTTTGAAACACCTCCTCTTTCCATAATCTATCAAAAATAGCTATTTGATCTGTCTTGACAATTCATCAAATGTCCATTCGAAGAGGTTTCAAACCTTTCCAACTCAAAAAACTTTGATCTGTGCAAAAACTTGATCATTCTGGAAGTGACAGGCTTTCGGTGGTTAACCTAGAAATCTTCTGAGCGGATTATCTACCGAAAGCCCTGTTTTCGGTGGTTAATGAACAGTCGTCCTGTTCGCCTAAACCACCGAAACTTCAGCTTAGAGGAAACTTCAAAATTGCAAAAATGCTTACCTTGGATCCCTTTTTGATGTTCAAGGTTTCTTGGATGGGGCAACCCTCATTCGTGAAGATTTGCGAATTTCTACTGGCTGTGTGGAGGGATCTGGTGTGTCTACCATGGTTGTAGCTAAGTTAGCCAGAGTTTCCAATCCAGTTTGCTCCGGTGCTGGTGATTGAAACTCTTTTAACTTCAACCTCAGAATTCTAAGCTATCTATACAACTTCATGTTCTCCTTGATCAATACCCTGTTCCTGTCTTTAATCTTATCATGTTTTTCTTTGAGGGTTTGGTTTATTTTGAAAAGCTCTACATTTCTGTCGGTCAGGTATGTATTAGCTTTTTTAATCACCCTTTCCAGGACTTCCATTTCATAGACCTGTTGCAGGGGTTTGTTGATTTTCCGTGATCTAGCTGTTTTAGGCTTACTTGAAGAGGCTTCTGCCACTGGTGGACTGTGTGCCTTTGGAGGAGTTGGTGAAGGTAAATTGGAACAATAGTATGCACCTTGTTCAGCCTATACATTAACCTGTGTCTCTGCTAATTCTTGTTCTGGTTCTGAATCACTGTAGGGTAGGTTTAAAGGGTTATTTCTTGTAGCAGGGTCCTTGGACTGCTCACCCTCAAACTGCAGTTTTCTTTTGATTCTTTTCTTCTTGACAGAGGATGATTCAATCAGATCTCTTGGTGGTGAGATACCCTTCCTCTTTCTATGTCTGCTTTTGGGAGTAATAGTCTTCTTAGTGGCAACCTTTTTACCCTTCTCCTGCTGCTGACAATCAGTCTGGAATTCATTCCAGAAGAGGAAATAGTTCCAATCTACCTACCTTTTCTTCAATGACTCCTTGACAATAAGAGTAATGAGTCCTTGATGAGATAATCTGCTTGCCACCTTAGTGGGCTTGGCCTTGACCTGTTTGGACATTTTCGTAAGGGATTTGTGCAAGAAAAATGGTAGATTGATTGGGTCTCTGCCTGTAAAGTGGTTTAAAATCTTAAAGTGATAGAACATCACTCTATTGTACCGCCCCTCACATGTTATGTAAACAAATATTGCTTTCAACAAGGACTGCCACTTTGGTTCCAAGTAAGACATTGGAATATCCTTCTTCTAGATCAAATCTTTATGTACAGGCAACAAGTATGACTTGAATTCAATGTTTGAAGGTATGGTAGACTTGAACCAACAATCTCCTGATCCAGGTAAACCTTTATACTCAGCAATGGCAACTTCATCAATGACAAACTCCTCCTTTCCTATTTTAGCAGACCTCCCATCATAGGAAATGGAAAAAGACTCGACCACTTGTTGATGAAAGTTGGTTAATATTTCACAATATGAAAATACCCCAGTCTGTTTGAAGAATTCTGCCACCTCTGGGTGAGCTTCTAGGTACCAAACCCCATCCACCTCAGACCTCAAAAATGGCCCTGCTTTCGGCATTGGTCAATGTTGACTGAACCTGCGATTATGGAAAACTGAGCGTCCAGGGAGACAAAGATTCTAGGATTTAGGATCACAGAGAGTATAACTCATGGAAGAGCAGATGGGACAGGGTGACACAGAATTTGGATCACCGAGCTCAAACACTAACCAAGTTTTAGGCAACAAATTGATTGAGAGCATGCCGAAATTTTAGATTTTCGGTGGTATATTCATTTAGACTGAAACAAGATGGGTTTTGAACTTGCCTGATAAATCGACCTGGCTTAATTGGCTTGAGAGCGATCACTGGACTCTAATGGCGCTTTGACAATCACCATGGGAACCAGGATTAGGATCTCTGGAAACACGTTTGATTGATGAAATCACGAACTCACAATTATTTCAGTAATCTCCAGAATTAAAATTGATAATGAATAAGGATTTAATGAGGGATTAACGGGATCATGATAGATTGTGTACTTGCGACTGGAAATGGAGGGAGGCTTCGTGACAACATGCATGAATTTCTCTATCACCGTCGTGTCTACATTTTGAAAAGACAAATGTGGTTGAAAGGACAACAAGAACTCAAGCTTTTGGATAGACACAATTAGAACATGCATACCTTCCAACTTGATGAGCTTTCGACGGTTACGTTTCCATCATTGCGCAAACTTGACAGCTGGCTCGTGCGAAAGCATGGGCTTTCCATTTTTACCATTGAAATGTTTTCGGTGGTTAACCGCATTCTTGCTTTGACCTCTTAAATACCAGGAACAAAGGCTTTCGGTGGTTAATGAGCGCAATTCAGGCTCGCCTAAACCACCGAAACCTGAGATTCTGACTTTTTTTTGACCAAACCAAATCCAAAATTAATTTTCAGCTTATTTACAGAATACAGACTCTCTAACCTACTTACAAAAATTTAGGAATAAAATTTAGACCACAACCTATCACTTCAAAAGAAAAATTTCCACCAATTTATTTGAGGAGATAACACTGGCTCCTATTGGGGATGAACACCTCCCTATGAGGTTTCAAGAACCATAGAATCAATGCCTTTCCTGAAAAAATAAAATTAAAAACTATCTGCTAGTGCTTCCATTGGGCATGGAGTTATTCTGCAAAAATAAAAACTAAGACTAACATTACAATGTCTAGGCTTCACAACCTTAGACAAAATAGAGTTTTAAAAATCGCCCGTTTACCGGGCCACCAAACATTTCTTCACCTCACAGATTCTGCAGCATGAAAGTGTTGTTATTCTGTACTTGGGTTATCATGAAAGGACCGGTCCACAAAGAATCGAACTTTTTATGCTTGCCTTTACCCTGTCTAAGAGCATCCCATTTTAGAACCGAGTCACCAATCTAAAAATTGTCCACCTTCGCCTTTCTGTCAAAAGTATTTTTGATCTTCTTTTGATGAGCCTCTGATCTGTCCACTAACTATTCGCGGGCTTGCTGCAGTTCCACCAAATCAAGCATTCTTCTTACCATATCATTTGACTCGGTTTGTTCTTCCTGAAAGAATCTAGCCACTGGTAAAACTAACTGAACAGGAACAATAACATCAGTCCCATAGACCAATTTTAATGGAGAGGTTCCTATGGACTTTTTGATAGTTACTCTGTTTGCCCGCAGAGCAAATTTCAATTTAGAATCCCAATTCTTTTTGTTTTCCTCTAACAGTTTTCTGATGATTTTGATTAAGCTCTTATTGGATGATTCAACCAAGCCATTACCTTGAGGGTAGTAGGGGGTCGAATGTACCAACTAGATGCCCATTGATTTACACATGTCTACTAATGCCTCTGCTTTGAACGCCGCTGCATTATCTGTTACCAGATTTTTTGGACAACCGAATCTGCTCAAAATATTTTCATAAAGAAACTTCATGACTACCTGGTGAGTGGCATTCCGGGTGGGAATCACCTCTATCCATTTTGTAAAATAATCTGTGGCTACTAAGATCCACTTATGCTGACCACTAGATGAAGGATTTATCTCACCTATAAAATATAAACCCCACTACTGAAAAGGGCCATTCACCACTATAGGTCTCAGGGGTAAAGATTTTAGCTGTTGTTTTCCCGTAAATCTTTGACATTTGTCACAAGCTTTGACGAAGGAACACACATCTGAGAAAAGGAAAGGCCAATAGTATCCAACCCTTAGGATTTTATGAACTTTGGTCTTCCAGTAATGATGACCTCCACAAACACTTGAATGAAACTGATGTGTAACTTCGACTGACTCTTCTTTGTATAAACATCTGAGAAGCAAGCCAGTAGGATCTTTCCAATATAACAGATTATTGTAAATGCAGAATTTGATGGCTCTGAGCTTAAGGGATCGAGATTGAGTCATACTGAGTTCAGGAGGAACTTCTATCTTTTGCAAAAAATGTATAATACCTAAGTACCATTCACAAGAAGAAAAGTACTCTGCCACTTGTTTTTTCTATGCAGTCCATCTATTGCCAACTCCGTCTACAAATTCACTGAACTTTCTACTATGAAATTTATGTCTAGCAACTCATGATTTTCCTCCGTTAAGAGCTTAGCAAGGCCCTAGCCTTTCACCATATTGGTGGGGTTTACTTCACTGTTGAACTCAATCAACTTTGCAATCCATCTAGCTCTCTTTCCGTCAATATCAAGCTGAGTCAAAACATCTTTCACGGAGGGTGAAGGGACATTTGCAATGACTTTTGAGTGGAGGATATAAATTTTGAAGGATTTTAAAGATTTTATGAGAGCATAGGCTTGTTTTTCAATAGGATCATACCTTAGTTCAACGTCTCTGAGTGTTTTGCTGAAGAAAGCAACCGGGTGATCCAAATTGTCATCATCTTTTTGTAGTAGAACTGCTGCCACTGTGTCATAAGAAGCAAAGGAAAAAACATAGAAAATCTTACTGTAATCCAGACTGATCAGATTCGGGGATTCCATGATAGCTTGCTTGATATCCTGAAATGAATTCCTTGCATTGTCTGTCCATTTGATCTCAGACCCCTTTTTCATCATACATGTTATGTGTTTTACTAACTCGACAAAATTTGGCACAAATCTTCTAACAAAATTGATCTTACCGAGCAACGATTGAATATCCTTTTTTGACCTTGGCAAGGACAACCTCTTAATTGCTTCCGCCCGAGTTGGATCAATCTTTACACCTTCTGCTGAGACGATGTGGCCTAAGAGCTTACCTTTCTTGAGAGAAAACTGGGAATTTTTTGGATTCAATGAGATTCCGAACTACCTGCATTTCAAGAACACTCTTTTTAAATGCTTTAGATGCTCCTCATGACTGCTGGAATACACTGTGATGTCATCAAGTTATATGAGGACAAACTTGTCATTTTCTCCCACGAAAGCTATGTCCATGGCCCTTTGGAATGTGGCCCCAACATTCATTAATCCAAATGGCATCTTGGCGTACATAAAGGTACCCCAAAGAGTAGTAAATGCAATCTTCTCCTGGTCATCGGGATGAACAAAAATCTGATTATAGCCGGAAAAACCGTCTAGGAAAGACATGACATTAGCCACTAAAATCCTTTGCAACAAATGTTCCATTTTAGGTAGGGGATAGTTGTCTTTCTTAGAGCATCCGTTTAGATTTATAAAGTCCACACATAATCTGACCTCACCATTTTTCTTTCTCACTATTACTAGATTTGCAATCCATTTGGAGTATCTCAAAGGGATTATGATCTTGGCATCGAGAAGCTTTTTAATTTCTCTTTCAATCACAGGCAGAAGAAGAGGACTGATAGGTCTGAGATTTTGTTTGAAAGCGATGGTGTATTTCTCAAGAGGGATCTTGTGTTGAATGATATCAGGGTCATAAGTCTTTAGATCACTATATTTCCAAGCAAAAACATTAGAAAATTCCTTCAAAACGCCGCAATATTCGGACTTCTGATCAACAGTCAATTCAGAAGACAAATTTATGAATTTAGGCTGGCTTTCGCCCCCTATGTTGTGCTCATGAACAACATGATCTTTCTCATTTTTATTTGGCTTGTAGGGAACATCATTGTGATCGAAAATCTTTTCGAGAGGTACCAAACCTCGAGGTATATAATTGTTAGGCAACTGAACAACATCATGCTGACCCAATCTTTGTTTTAGCTTGGGCTTCTAGGATTCTTCTACATTTAGATTCTGCTGGTCAACATGCATATCAGAAAATTCATCTACCACTTGAAGAAATCTGTCAAGTTCATCATCATCCTCAAAAACTTTCCAGTATTTAATATTGTCGGGAAAAGATGGTCTATATTTTACTTGGATCTCATAACTGAGCCTGGGGGGCATGGGAGGAATAAACATGCTGGTTGAAACAACAAGGGAATCGATAAGCTGATTCATATCCCTGGGTATATAAGAAATCTCAAAAATGGAAAAATAATCTCTTACTTTCCATACCTCATCCCTGTAGGCTTTGAATCTGACATGCTTTGCTTGGAAGGTACTGTTTACCTGTTGTATGATGAGATCCGCATCTCCAAATACCTTTAAACCTTTTATCCCCATCTCCTTAGCTGAATTTAAACCCAACAACAAGGCGTCATACTCTGCTATGTTGTTAGTAGTTCTGAAATCGAGCTTAAAAGACAAAGATATAGTCTCCTTTGAAGGAGAAATCAAAACTACCCCTGCACCTGTTGAATCTTTAGTACTGGCCCCATCAAAATACATGGTCCAGACTGAAATGTTCTTATCATCAATTTGCTGTTCGATAGGCTTCACAAGATGCATAGGAGTTGATTGAGAATCATCTATTTGAAGAATGCACGAGCCAAAATTTGTATCCACAGCATAAATAGGATGATTTATAGAATTTGTTTCATCGTTGATGATGTACGCAAGTTGATTCTCTCTGTAAAGTATTTTTAGCTCTCCCCCAAACACCAGAATCGTAGCATACGAAAGATCCATCTGAAAGGTACCTCCTAACCTTTTCCCCCATGGATGAGACACGAGGAGCCTGAACTTAGGTGGAATATCAACAACCACCACATCCATTACCATGCTTCTCATTGGCAATTGGGCAAGGTTTATAACAAGGTCTTTTATGAGGCCAAGGCATCTGAATTTCCTAGAATCAAAAGATAAGAGATCATGATATGGTTTGGTGACCTCAAGACCGAGCTCATCCATCACTTCTTTGGGCATAAGATTATGTGATGCCCCAAAATCAAGCAAGCAATTGTGGAGGATCTTATCATGGACATTTAGGGACATGTAGAATGGTGGACAAGAATCATCTCGGTCTTCTATCATAGGCCCTATAGTTACTGTTGGCTTGTCATCTTGTAGGTTAACAAAATTAGTAGATGAAGAGGTATTTGGCTCAAGGGACTTTAGGATGGCTGATTTAAATATTTCATTCTTCATGAGTTCAGTTAAAGGCATAGGTATCTTTACTTTCTGAATTTTTGATTCAAAATTAAAAGAGAAAGCTGATTTATCAGAAGCTTTTACCTCATTGGAAGGAGCTTTGAGACTGACTTGCTCCTTGGCTAGGGGCTATGTTTGCTTCTGCTTCTGTTTTGCAGGAGAGGAGGTCTGTTTTACATGAGCGATAGGCTGCTTGGCATCAACTTCTTTACTCTTCACAGGAGCAACAACTTCTTTTTTCTTCACAGGAGCAACGAGCAATGGTTTCGGGACAACACTCTTGAATCTTAAGTTATAAATTTTCTGATCATCTGTCAAGTAGACAGATTCTTTGATACTTGCCTCATGAATTTGCTGGTCCATCAGGGCTTCTTCATAGTCTACTTGTGTCAAAAAGGAAGAATCATTTTCATCACCAAAACAATTTATTTCATCTGCTTCTTCGACTTCATCGTGAGATGGCTGTTGTTCTTCATCTAACATTGCATTTTGAAAAGGTGGTCTGATCCTCTGATCATCAACTGCATTCCCGTCTCTCTGAAGGATCTATACTTGTGGATTGTTCCTTCTGTAAGGGAAAGCATTTGGATTTCTTGGGGCAAAAGTATTTGGCTCTTTTGTCCTTGTTGGTTGCTGATTCTGGACCTTCAATTTTGACACTTCAGATGTCAAATTGTCCAACATCTTTGCCATCTTTTCCATTTTACTATTAGAAGAAGAAGAGGGCTCAACAACAGACTTCTTTCTCTCGACCTTTCCTTTGAGCTTCTGAGATGCTGTAATGTTTGATTCAACCTCCAGGGTGACATCTTGCATTAAAGCAAGTTTGGATGATCTTCTTTCTCTGAGGATTAGACAAAAATATGGATCAAAGGCAGCAGAGAATGTGATATTTGCCGATGCGTCACTTGGTTTTATCTCTGTAGGGATCTTGCCAAACATTCTATTAAACCTTTTGATGAAGTCTGAGACTGACTCTCCATCTTCTCTCCTTAAATTTCCAAACTCAGAAATGTAGTATAACATATCTCTTCTTTCTCCCCAGTGTTTTAAGAATACCTCATCTAATTGTTCAATACCTGTGACTGAATTTGCCGGTAGCTCTTTGAACCACTTCCGGGCTTGGCCATCCAAACTCTGAACAAAAAATCTGGTCCACACATCTTCTTCTGAAATGTTAATATTTTCAGCATAAGCATAAAAATATTCAATATGTTCTTCAACAGTATAATCCACCGCTCCGGTAAACTTAGGCATATATTTATGATAATCTCCAGTTGGCATAGCAGATAAAGGATTTGGAAATACAAGTGGGGCATACCTATTTGCCAAAATCTGTTCCATCTTGGTTAAAGGGGCAACCATGGCAGTCTTGGGGGTTGATACAGAAGAAGAAATTGTAGGAGATGAAGGTGGAGATGGGATGACTGAGTTAAAATAAAATGGTTGTCTCACTTCACCTTGAATAGAATTTTCAGGAATGGGTGAAAAATAAGAGGCTTTATAAAACTGACCGAGCAACAAGGCTAAACTTTCTTCTCCCTTAGAGGATAGATCATGTAAAATATCTTCAAGAACATGCAGATTAGTATGAGTGTAGAGAACACCTTCTGTAGGTTTGGTGGGTGAGGAATTCAAAGAAGATGAAGAAGAGGTTTCCTTTTGCTGAGAGGACTCTGTGATTATCTCTTTAGGATGAGATGAAATATCATTCTCAAGAACAAATTCAGTAATATTAGAAGAAAAAGAAGGTTCCTCTACCTTCAATACTTGAGATAAATTTTCAATTTCATGAGAACTATGAGTTTCAACAGCAGGGGATTCAACTAAAGGCCTTTTAGATATGAAAGAAGAAGTGTCGGTTTGAATACCTGAATTTAATGCCTTTGCAGATCCGGAAGCCTGTCTTTGTAAATATTTTCCCTTACTGATGATCTTCTCGGGGTCAGGAACTGGTGTTGTCAGTGGGCCTTCTTGGTTCACCCTGGTGTGAGCTCTTTTTGGAGCCACTTCATTTCAATGGAGTCGCCAGATAGACAATTACAAACCAAATGATATCCAGACTTTGTCTATCATCACAGCTAGAGCTATGTCGTCTCCCAAGGAAGGTGAGCTTCGATCTCCTCTCCCCGGCAACGGCGCCAATTTGTTAGCACTCCAAGAAATTCTCCTAGGCTGTAAGTCAGAGATGCCTGGTAACTTAATCTTTTGGTAACTGTTTTCTCAATAAAAACTGTGGGTTTGGATCAAGTTGGAGGACTGAATCATTTCTCACTCAAATCATGCATAAACACATTTAGATGGACAAGGGTTTCAACCACAAATGTTTAGAGAGTTTACAAATATAGGGATGAATGAAGAAATAACTATTATATCAACAGAATCACATATAAAGCATATATGAATGGCCAATTACAATAATCACAGGAATACTTGCAAAGTTTAACTTATGAATTCAATGATAAGATGACAGTTATCGGGCATAAACAAGCATAACAACATGAATATAATATCCAGGTGCAAGTACAGAATAGGTAAGAAGATGAAATCTGAACAAGTTATGGCAAAATAAGCTTGCTTTACTCAATATGAAAATGAGAAGTTTGAGTACATAATATAAAAAAGTCTCCAAAGTCGAACCCTTAGTTCCTATTCTACCTTTAGCTTTATAGTTTTACAATGCAGTTTTGAGATCCTGAAAACATGGATCAAATATGATAAAGATAGTAAATCAAAATTTAGTTTGCAAAAGATGTGGAATGATCCCCAAAAATGAGGTCAATCCCAGATTTCTTGGTCTTCATCTCTTGTTGAGTGATGGTGCAGTGCGGGATAGCCTTCCAAGGATGAATGATAACTCTCCAAGAGATACAAATTCGAATCTGTTGATGTGAGTAAGCATCCTGATTTTCTGCCTTTGTCAAAGATGCCAAAAACCTTTGAAACACCTCCTCTTTCCATAATCTATCAAAAATAGCTATTGGATCTGTCTTGACAATTCATCAAATGTCCATTCGAAGAGGTTTCAAACCTTTCCAACTAAAAAAACTTCGATCTGTGCAAAAACTTGATCATTCTGGAAGTGACAGGCTTTCGGTGGTTAACCTAGAAAGCTTCTGAGCGGATTATCTACCGAAAGCCCTGTTTTCGGTGGTTAATGAACAATCGTCCTGTTTTCCTAAACCACCGAAACTTCAGCTTAGAGGAAACTTCAAAATTGCAAAAATGCTTACCTTGGATCCCTTTTTGATGTTCAAGGTTTCTTGGATGAGGCAACCCTCGTTCGTGCAGATCTGCAAATTTCTACTGGCTGTGTGGAGGGCTCTGGTGTGTCTACCATGGTTGTAGCTAAGTTAGCCAGAGTTTCCAATCCAGTTTTCTCCGGTGCTGGTGATTGAAACTCTTTTAACTTCAACCTCGGAATTCTAAGCTGTCTATACAACTTCATGTTCTCCCTGATCAATACCCTGTTCCTGTCTTTAATCTTATCATGTTTTTCTTTGAGGGTTTGGTTTATTTTGAAAATCTCTGCATTTTTGTTGGTCAGGTTTGTATTAGCTTTTTTAATCACCCTTTCCAGGACTTCCATTTCATAGACCTGTTGCAGGAGTTTGCTGATTTTCTGTGATCTAACTGTTTTAGGCTTACTTGAAGAGGCTTCTGTCACTGGTGGACTGTGTGCCTCTGGAGGAGTTGGTGAAGGTAAATTGGAACAATAGTCTACACCTTGTTCAACCTATACATTAACCTGTGTCTCTGCTAATTCTTGTTCTGGTTCTGAATCACTGTAGGGTAGGTTTAAAGGGTTATTTCCTGTAGTAGGGTCCTTGGACTGCTCACCCTCAAACTGCAGTTTTCTTTTGATTCTTTTCTTGTTGACAGAGGATGATTCAATCGGATCTCTTGGTGGTGAGATACCCTTCCTCTTTCTATGACTTCTTTTGGGAGTAATAGTCTTCTTAGTGGCATCCTTTTTACCCTTCTCCTGCTGTTGACAATCAGTCTGGAATTCATTCCAGAAGAGGAAATAGTTCCAATCTACCTGCCTTTTCTTTAATGACTCCTTGAAAATAAGAGTAATGAGTCCTTGATGAGATAATCTTCTTGCCACCTTAGTGGGCTTGGCCTTGACCTGTTTGGACATTTTCGTAAGGGCTTTGTGCAATAAAAATGGTAGATTGATTGGGTCTCTGCCTGCAAATTGGTTTAAAAGCATAAAGTGATAGAACATCACTCTATTGTACCGCTCCTCACATGTTATGTAAACAAATATTGCTTTCAACAAGGAATACCACTTTGGTTCCAAGTAAGACATTGGAATATCCTTCTTCTAGATCAAATATTTATGTACAGTCAACAAGTATGACCTGAATTCGATGTTTGAAGGTATGGTAGACTTGAACCAACAATATTCTGACCTAGGTAAACTTGTATACTCAGCAATGGCAGCTTCATCAATGATAAACTCCTCCTTTCCTATTTTAGCAGACCTCCCATCATATGAAATGGCAAAAGACTCGGCCACTTGTTGATGAAAGTTGGTTAATCTTTCACAATATGAAAATACCCCAGCCTGTTTGAAGAATTCTGCCACCTCTTAGTGAGTTTCTAGGTACCAAACCCCATCCACCTCAGACCTCAAAAATGGCCCTGCTTTCGGCATTGGTCAATGTTGACTGAACCTGCGATTATGGAATACTGAGCGTCCAGGGAGACAAAGATTCTAGGATTTAGGATCACAGAGAGTATAACTCATGGAAGAGCAGACGAGGCAGGGTGACACAGAATTCGGATCACCGAGCTCAAACACTAACCAAGTTTTAGGTAACAAATTGACTGAGAGCACGCCGAAATTTTAGATTTTCGGTGGTATATTCATTTAGACTGAAACAAGATGGGTTTTGAACTTGCCCGATAAATCGACCTGGATTAATTGGCTTGAGAGCAATCGCTGGACTCTAATGGCACTTTGACAATCACCATGGGAACCGGGATTAGGATCTCTGGAAACACGTTTGATTGATGAAATCGTGAACTCACGATTATCTCAGTAATATCCGGAATTCAAATTGATAATGAATGAGGATTTAATGAGGGATTAACAGAATCATGATAGATTGTGTACTTGCGACTGGAAATGGAGGGAGGCTTCGTGACAACATGCATGAATTTCTGTATCACCGCCGTGTCTACATTTTGAAAAGACAAATGCGGTTGAAAGGACAACAAGAACTCAAACTTTCGGATAGACACAATTAGAACGTGCATACCTTCCAATTTGATGAGCTTTCGGCGGTTATGTTTCCATCATTGCGCCAAGTTGACAGCTGGCTCGTGCGAAAGCACGAGCTTTCCATTTTTACCATTGAAACGTTTTCGGTGGTTAACCGCATTCTTGCTTTGACCTCTTAACTGCTGGGAACAAAGGCTTTCAGTGGTTTATGAGCGCAATTTCAGGCTCGCCTAAACCACCGAAACTTGAGATTCTGAATTTTGTTTGACCAAACCAAATCCAAAATTACTTTTGAGCTTATTTATAGAATACAAACTCTCTAACCTACTTACAAAAATTTAGGAATAAAATTTAGACCACAACCTATCACCTCAAAATAAAAATTTCCACCAATTTATTTGAGAAGATAACAAACAAAATCATCAAGAAAAGGCCTTAAGACATCATTCATAACTCTCATGAAAGTAGCAGGTGCATTGCAAAGTCCAAAAGGCATTACCATCCATTCAAACAAACCTTGCTTTGTTTTGAAAGCTGTCTTCCATGTGTCTCCTTCGACA
>ML778057.1:2401726-2432643 GCA_009831015.1 Picea engelmannii | reverse complement strand
TCCCTTCCCAAGGCTTTACCCTGCCTGGAGGTCACGGGGTCGAATCCGACCAACAACATAACTTTTAAACCAATATATAGGTGACACGTGGCAGCCATTGATTGGGCCACATGTCGCTATCCCATTCGCTGCAAACAAGCCACGTCATATGCCAACTGTGCACACAACTACCTGCCACATGTTGTACGACCCTTGCCACGTGTCATATGGCCTGCCACGTCAGCATCCGTACGGACTGTACAATCAACATCCCTTTTTTTGCCTATTTGTCGTTTTGAACAGAACGTGATATCTCTCTCTCCAGACGTCCATTTGAACCCAAACAAGTTCCATTGGGTTCGTGACGATGAGGCCTACGCTCCTATTCAATTTGATGTGATTATGAGCACTTTTAATTTTTGAGCAAAATTTGATCCCCTGGATCACCTCCCCCTTATTTAATATGAAGTGAAAAGTGGCAGTGTGAGGGATTGATGTGAATTCGATCCTTGTTAAACAAAAACAATAATATATTCCTTCATGGAACAAACTCTACTGATGTGGATGTCCCCTCCAACCGATTTTTTGGCAATAATCATTCAATAGTTTCCACTCCTATATTTGGCATTTTGTTAATATCTACATTGTTTTCTCAATATACATGGAATACGTGAGCTTATTCAAAACATTGAGTTAGAGTTTTTGATTGAAGGAGGATCTTGGATAGGAAAATTGAGATAGTTTTCCCATTTATTGTCATTACATTGATGACCATAGAGGAATATCCTATCACTATAATTGTTCTCTTGGTCAGAGAAGACGGGAGTTTTAAGCCTTAGTAAATTTCCAATGCTTTTTTTTTGGTAGCTTCCCCATTGTCCCATATGTATCTGATTACTTGGTGCCTTCTAGGGGTATAGATCACTTCGTTGACACATATCGCTCCAATATTCCCTTTGGGTGATCCATCAAATAAGAGAGGTTAACGTGCACGATTTTCCCTCTAGTTGTTTAAATTTCTTTTGTCCACTAGAAGGTGCCAATAACTTGTTCTCCTAGGTTAATGTGTTGACTTGTTTTTTTGTGGGGAAGAGATGTTTAGTAGGTTTTGGAGCCAAATTTTCTCAGAAAATTCATATAGGTGCAACTTGCCTTTTACTTTGCGTTTTAATCTAATAGTATTTTCTAGTAGTTTGCGTGCTGATAAGGAAATTTGGAGAAGGTGATGCTCCTTTGTCTTGAATATATGATTATTATGGGATAATGTAGTCTTTAGGTGCAACAAATATGCAATAATTCCCCAATGTACCATATGTATCTGATTACTTGGTTCCATATAGGAGTATAGATCACTCCGTTTACACATATCGCTCCAATATTCCCTTTGGATGATCCATTAAATAGTAGAGATTATCGTGCACATTTTTCTCTCTAGTTGTCTAAATTTCCTTTATCCACTAGAAGGTGCCAATGACCTATTCTCCTAGGTTAGCGTGTTGGCTTGTTTGTTTGTGGGGGAGATTTGTTTATTAGGTTTTGGAGCCAATTTTTCTCAGAAACTTCATATAGGTGCAACTTGCCTTTTCCTTTGCATTTTAATCTAATATGATTTTCTAGTAGTTTGCGGGATGATAAGGAAATTTGGAGAAGGGGATGCTCCTTTGTATTGAATATAAGATTATTTTGGGATAATGTAATTTTCAAAGAGATGTATTTGGGTAGAGCCGTCCAGATTCATGCTAGAAATTGCTTTCCCTTTAGGGAGTGAGGATAGTTTTTTTCTAGGAGATAAATAACGACCACCGGTTTTCAGGGGATTGGGGATCAATGTGAAGATTGAAGACTGCTCACTTCCATACTTGAAGAGTGAATGTGCAATTTAAGAATATGTGTTGAGTTGTTTCTTCATGGATTTTTCATAGATGGAAATGAGAGGGCCCTACACATTCCCTCTTCCTTGAGATTGTTTATCGTGGGAAATTTGTTATGGGAAAGGATCCAATAAAGGACTTTTACTTTTGGGATCGCACCTCCTTCCCATATTTTTGTTAGATTTTGGATTTTGGAGACAAATTTTGTTGTCCAAGTAACCATTTGTATCCTTGGAAAACTATATATTCATTACTTTATCCCAACATTTATCATTCATATTCAATTATGGCATCAACAAGGGTAGAGCCTTTAAGTGGACAAATAAAAATATCCAAATATTTGATGAGAGGTGTTCGAGGTTGATATGTTTCAAACGTTTCCAATTTTTCTACGTTGAATGCTTGCATGTGGAGAGGTTAAACAATGATTCAAATCCTTGGTCTACTAGATAAGGTTTTGTAGGGTCTAGACTAACATTTTGTTTTGATCCTAAATATTGGTATTAGATTTGTTCCTAGGGTTCCAAGATAAGGAGGATGATATTAGGGGAGCTACGCACTTGATCACAAGTCACAAAATCATTGATCCCAAAAAATTCCTTTAGGGACAAATTGCAAGTATTTGATTTTGATTATGTCTTCCACCAATGTGTTTTGATCCTTAACCCTTAAAATTGAATCACAAAAAATATGTCCAGGATTTGATTATTTTGGAATGAGAGCAAGAAAGGGGGAGTTGATACCCCATCCCACCCATAGTTTGATTCTATAACTTTCTAGCATACTTTTCAAATCATGTTTTATAATATTCCAACAAGCTCTATGAAAAAGGGTTGTGAACCCATATGAGGTGGGGGATTTTCCTAGCTCCATCATGTAGATGGTCTCCTCCTCAATTTATTTCTTTGTAATTAGGATAAACAACTTTTGATTCTCTTATTTTATGATAAGATTTGGAGTATTTACCAACATTTTCTCTTCTACCAAAGGGGAAGTTGAAAGGCCTTCATTATACATGGATGAGAAGTGATCACAGGTGGCTACCATAATATCTTCAAATATGGATACGGTGATATCATCATATGTCTCAAACTAGGCCATATGATTTTTAACTTTGTGGGTGTTATTTTGATTGTGGAAAATATTTGTATTTCCATTTGCATATTTGAGCCAGAGGCTACATGATTTTATCTCCAATGTTCCTCTTTGTCCTTTTGAGATTTGATAATTTCCCTCAAAAGAGATTCTTATTTTAGGTGAGAGTACTTTTTGTAAACTTCATCTTCCATTCAACATTGCAGGTTGCAAGTTTCTCTTTACAATTTTCCCTTGATTTTGATGGAGAGATGTAGGAGGATTTCTCCTAGAGACACAAAATGTTCTTCACTAATTTGATGTTTTGTTCCCATACAAAGGATGTTGAACCTCAATAGGGTTTGGGCCAATATTGCTCGATTGTTGTCCAAACTTCTTTAGATTGCAGCCATAGATGATTGAACTTGAAGGGTGGTGGTTCATAATCCTTTGTTTTCTCAATGTGAAGAACGATAGGTTTATGATCTATTTTTATTTTTTTAACAAAGATGAGGGAAATGTTTTATTAAAATAAAATGTGTTGTGTAGAATTGCACAACAAAGGTACATCTGAAAAGTAAGCTAGTTGATTCTTATCCCAATTCTGCTAAGATCACTAGCAACTATTATACTTACATATCTGCCGGTGGACTTTGGCAGCTACCCCTATGGAACTAACTAGCTGACAAAGTCTCCATTGAGAAAAAGTACAAATATTTCCCACAATTCGGATCTTGAATGAACAAAGGAGTGGTTCTTCATGGTATAGGTTGTGTTTTTATGACCCTGTTAACTCGAACATGCCCCCATTTTTTCTTGGTGGCTTCATTGGCCTAGTGATCCACTATGTGGTTGTGGTGAAGAAAAATATGGAGGGATTCAATTTTTTGGAGACTTGTTAGTGCTTCTTGAAGGATGGTGGTTCATATCCTTTGTTTTCTCAATGTGAAGAATAATATGCTTATGATTGGACATAGTTTATGGAAGGTTTTTTTTATTTAAACTAAATGAAACCAATGAGAAAGGAAGTATGAATAAGGAAACAATCCAAATGATCAACAATCTGGCCTTGTTATCTTTTAGGGTTACTCCGAAAGTGTTTTCACCTTGATAGGAGAGTGTTATCTCTCATAGACCCTTGGTGATGCTTCATGGACATATGGATGGCTCAATTTGGGTGGATTCTTGATCTTGGTTAGAGTGTTGGCATGAAACCCTTACCTAGGAGGCTGATACAATGGGAGAGTCAGTTTCTTGACTAGGAGATGTACCTACCTAAGAGGAGGATTATTGGGCACTTAAAGGAAGGAACTTAACCCTTGGAGGTTGGAACCATGTGTTATATACCTTCGGGGTTGGACACTTGACTTTATGACACTTGGGTTGAGGAGAATACTTTATGCCATATGGATGTTGGTGATGTAATTGACCACATATGTCAAGGAGTATTGGATCTTAGTGAACACATTGATACACATGAGAGTAGTATTGGGCACATGAGAAGGTGTGTGGCACATAGTTAGAGGAGGAGTTCCTTCAAATGAGGGAACTTGGATAATGGATCACCATGGAAGAGGGAGAATTGGAATAACACCTTGTTGGAGTGTGAACCATATTGGAGGAGGGGCATGGAGTCCAAGATGATGAATTGGAGAGTGTTTCAATTTGTGGGTTGGATAAACCCGAATTTGACACATGTTATCTGGGTTATTTAGAGAACCAAATGAAGGTAAAAACAAAAATGTAAACATAAATGGAGATATTGTATATAATAGGTAATATAGTGAAACCTATTCAAGTAACCATTTGTATCCTTGGAAAACTATATATTCATTACTTTCTTCCAACATTTCTCATTCATATTCACTTATGGCATCAACAAGGGTAGAGATTTTAAGTGGGAAAATAAAACTCTCCAAAGGTTTGATTAGAGGTGGTCGAAGTTGATATGTTTCAAACGTTTCCAATTTTGCTACGCTCATTGCTTCCATGTGAAGAGGTTAAACAATGATTCAATGCCTTGGTCTACTAGATAAGGTTTTATAGGGGATAGACTAACATTTTGTGACGAAGTATGATTTCAAATAATGTTTTGATCCTAAATATTGGTATTTTATTTGTTCCTAGGGTTCCAAGATAGAGAGGATGATATTAGGGGATCTACACACTTGATCACAAGTCACCAAATCATTGAGCCCAAAACAATTCTTTTTAGGGGAAAATCAAAAGTATTTGATTATGATTATGTCTTCCACCAATGTGTTATGATCCTTAACCCTTAAAATTGAATCACAAAAAATATGTCTAGGATTAATATAGAAATACCCCTTTACTTCATATATCAAAATACTCTCAAGGTAGGGAAACAATATTCATTGATCATTCTATGCAAGGATCAATTCCCGTTCACTTGCCTTTTTTAGGGGGAAACCTCCCAATGAGCTAAGATCCGATACAATATACTTCAATACATGATTCATAAGGAGGGAACCATACTTATTTATATCTTTCTAGAAAACCTTAATCATAACCAAATTCCAACTACCTAGAGGGGCTTCTTTAATGAGGCCACATTGTATTTATTCAAGGCTAACTACTTAGTGGGTCGTAGTAGGTTGTATTCACTAATAACAAACATAGTGGACCTAATCCATATTACATTAGATAGCCACCATACCTACATTATTATTAACTATAGTGGGCCCTTCATCCCCCATTACAACCCTAGGGAGAATCCCACCACTCCATCCCTCTTTGAAAAGTGTTTCCCTCAATGCTTGCAGTGATGATGCACACCCATGAACTAGGGTCCCATGCATGAGTATTGAATACACCATTGAAGTAGTCTAAGAAGCTTTTTCATAATCTAGGGTCCCATGTACAAATAAAAATCTCAATGTTGAACTAGTCTAATAAGTTCATCCACAAACCCAAGTACGATGTCTAAGTGATCATGCAGACTGCCAAATGATGACACGTGAGCTTAGAAAATAATTGAGTACCATGATTCAAATGCACATCACGGTCATGTGGATCCAAATAAATAGAACCATCCATATCCATAAGATCATTTATAGAGCTGTAAAAGGTTGGTTGTGGATCTATAAGGAACATTACCACTCAAGCATATGTAGATTGAAAATTGGTAGTCATAACCTGATCTTGATTCCCTTAGTGTTGTTTACTTCAGATGGAGGAGTATGGTCATCAAAGAGAGGATGCAAGTAGTTGTCTTCCCAAAAATGAAAATTGCCCATATACCATTCCTTGCAAGTTTCCTTTAAATCACACCAAACATATATGTCTTTTGTATAATCCTCTTCAATCTATCTTCAAAGTTCCAACCTTTGGATTGCTTCATAGGATTCTTGTAGTTTTTGTCCTTAGTGCTCCATACAAAGTTTCATTATACAAATTCCTTTAGGGTGTGAAAAATATTCTACTTTGAGTAACCATTGGTTGATGTGATCTTCATAATCTATATCAATTTCAATAAAACTTACAGGATATGATTCTTCCACATGATTTGCATATAGCACTGGATATTCCTCAATGATGGAGGCTAATATATCCATGTCAAATGCCATAAGCTACTATAAGTATGTGTTAAGAACCAAATATCAAAATAGCATAAAAACCTTAGAATAAGTACTCCACACCTTGAAAAAGAGAGAAATTCATATAATAATCCTCTTCGAGGGGGAAACCTCCTTATACATCACATGAATTCACAAATAGAATATGATTCCACATGAAAATATCTCCTTGGTATATATAGGAGACTATGAGGTACAATTACAACTAATGGAACCAAGCCGACATAAATAAAATAACAATACTAATGTAATATGCCCCAATTAAGGGGTAATGTCCCTCCCCTTTAGACAAGTGTTGTCCTTAACGCTTGAGTAGTTCTGGATGCTTCTGTATAAAATACTCATCTTACCATATGGAACCTTCAACAGGTAGTTTCTTTCACTTAATGAGATACTCTGAAATTGATCTATTCCTTAGCTCATGAATTCTTGTGTCAGTGATAGCTTCAGGCTCCAATATGATTTTTCCTTCCTCATAAAGTTTTGGAAATATAGTTTGAACTGGGATCTTGTCACCTATAACCTTCTTTAAGCATGAAACATGGAAAATTGGGTGTACTTGCGAACATGCAGGCAACTCCAATTTGTATGCCATAGTACCAATCTCTTGCAACACCTTATAAGGGCCATAGTAATTTGGTTATAATTTATTATCCTTCTTATCTTTGCTTGAGGGACATATGTTTGTATGGTTTTAGTCTTAAAAATACCCAATCCCCTACTTCAAATCTTCTTTCACTACATTGTTGATTTGCTTGTTGTTTCATGTGATTTTGTGCCATGGTTAGGTTTTCCTTTAAGAGTTGAAGAACTTGTTGTTGATTCTCGATGTGATCTTCCACTGCTTAAACCTTAGATTTTTATTTTAGAGAAGAAGTGACGGACGGTGGGTGATATCCATAAAGTGCCATAAATGGTGTCATTTTTGTTGTAGTACAAAATGAAGTGTTATACCACCATTTTTCAAAGGGTAACCACTTGAACCATTGTGTTTGTTTATTAAAGACAAATGATGAAGGTAGGCTTTCGGACATTTGTTCACTATCTCAATTTTTCCATCAGATTGAGGATGATAAGATGAGCTATGAGCCAATTGAGTACCCAAACAAGAAAATAATTCCATCCAAAAATGTCCAGTGAAGATGGGATCTCTGTCACTTATGATAATATTTGGGCTTCCATGTATCTTTTGAACTGTCTCCATGAATGCAGTAGCAACTGTACTGGCTTTGAAAGGATGAGAGAGTTCACAAAAGTGTGCGTACTTGGTAAGTCTATCAACAATCACCATGATGACATTCTTTCCTTCAGATTTCGGTAACCCTGTGATGAAATCCAAGGAAACCTCCTCCCAACGCAGACTTGGAATGAATAATGGTTGTAAAAGACCTGAGGTTTTAATTGTTTCCACATTATTTTTTTGGAAAACCAAACGTTCTTCCACAAACCTTTGAACATCAGTTTTAAGGCCATCCCAAAAAAATTCCTTCTTGACCCCATGATAGGTTTTCAAAAATCCTGAGTGCCCTCCTACCGGAAAGGTGTGCAATTCTAAAAGTACATTTTGTTTGAGTTGGGATTTCTTTCATAAATATAAGTGATCTTTTTACCATAGTGAATCATTTTTTCATGTAAATGTATCAGATGCACTGTAATCCTGCTACAACCTTTGAATGAGAGTCCACACTTCTTCGTCATTCTTCCATTCATCCCTTTCTTCTGTTATCCAATTAGGTTGGATGATAGAGATATCATAGAGAAATGCCTCAACATCTTCATCCTTTCTTGAGAGTGCAATCTGCCACAACATTTTGCTTCCCTTTTTTGTAGACAATTTCAAAGTCATAACCCAACATCTTAGTCACCCATTTTTTTTTCTCTTCTGAAGATAGTCTTTTTTTCAAGAAGTATTTTAGACTATCATGATATTTTTTGACCTTGAAGTGCCTACCTATTATGTAAGGGCTCCATTTATTCAATGGATGTAGTATTTCCATCATTTCCTGCTCATAAATGGGTTTGTGTAAGTCCTTTCCCTTGAGTCTCTGACTTTCAAAATAAAGGGGCCTTCCTTCTTGCATTAGAACAACACCAATGCCATTTCTTGAGGCATCACATTCTGTAATAAAGGTTTTTGTGAAGTCTAGTGTGGTCAAGGCAAGAGATTTGCACATTGCCTCTTTAAGCTGTTCAAAATCTTGAGTTTCCTCTAGAGTCCATGAAAATGCATTCTTCTTAGTTAATGAAGTTAAAGGTTCTACTATTCTTCCATAGTTTTGAACAAACTTGTGGTAGTAACTTGTCAAACCCAAAAATCCTATAATCTTCTTCAATGTTTTGGGAATCGACTAGTCCATCATGGCCTTAATATTGTTAGGGTCTACTGTGAAACCTTCATGAGATACAATATGACCAAAATACTCTACCTCCTTTACCCCAAAGAAACATTTGGACGGTTTGGCATATAATTGTTTCTCCTTTAGTAGCTGTAGCACCATGTCAACATGTCGAACATGATCTTCCCAAGACTTGCTATAGATTAATATATCATAAAAAAACACTAACACAAATTTTCTAAGGAAGGGCTTGAAAATGGAATTCATCAACCCTTGGAATGTGGAAGGTGCATTCGTAAGGCAAAAAGACATGACCAAAAATTCATAATGGCCTTCATGAGTTTTGAATGCTGTTTTTGGGATATCTTCTTCCTTCATTCTAATTTGGTGATACCATGAATGGAGATCCAACTTTGTGAAGTGGATTGCTCCATGTAGTTCATCTAACAATTAATAAATGATGGGAATGGAAAACTCATCTTTAATGGTGATCTTGTTGAGCTCTCTATAATCTGGACACATACGCCATGAGCCCTCTTTCTCGAGTACCATTACCACCGATGCAAAGTAAGAACTTTGGTTAGGTCTAATAATCCCAGCCTTTAACATTTCTTCAACCATACGCTCAATTTCACTCTTCTGGGCAAAGGGTATCTATAAGGCCTAATGTTAGGAGGAACACTCCCATGGATTAAGTGAATAGAATGATCATGATTGTGAGTGGGTGGAAGACCTATGGGAATATCTTCAAATACTTTGGAATTATTATCAATGATCCATTGGAGATCTAGGGGAATAGATGGCTTAGATGTTTGAACATATAGTGAGCATAGTTGTACAATTACACCCTAATGCCCCTTTTTCAATAATTTTGTCATGCCACTAGAGCTTACTACCTTACTGTGTTTCCTTGTGATGCCCCTTAACTCAAATTCCTTTCCTTCCAATGAAAATTTCATGAAAATTTCTTACAAATTAAAAGCCACCGTTCCCAATGATTGTAACCATTGGACCCCTAGTATGACATTGTTATCCCCATTTTGTGGGATAACTAAGGAGATTGTGTCTTGAGGTCCTCAGGTTTGCAGATATGGAGTGTCGAGAGGCTACATGACCAAAATATCCATTTGCATGGATGGAGACCCTTCTCACCACCACATAGGTCATAGATTTTCAGATGGAATCCACCACACCCTCTGGCTTCTGGAAGGCAATGCACCTTGCTCAAGGTACACGCAAGGTATTATGGTGAGTGTCATTTCAATATTTGAGGAATTTGAGTATGATGTATCTTATACTGCTCTATATTTCATGACATATGCTTGAAAATTATGCCTTTTTCCCTGCTTCACCTTGGTGGTTGACATTGTTCCCTAGTAAGTGGTCTTCCTTGGGGATGTGCTTGCTAGTAGGAACTGCCTTGAAGATCCATCGTACCATTCCCGACCATACTTACCACTTTTCATCACTTAAACCCCCCATTTCCTTATCTCTTGGGATTTTAGGGTATATTTAACCAAGAAGGGGTTTCCCCTCATTCTATGGGAAGAAGGGGTTGAAGGCCTAGAGGGATTTCTGTTGGGTAAAATATAAAATCCTATATATAAAACTTCCAGATGCTTTGCCCATGGATCCCCCAAGAAAGAAATGAAATGATTATCTGTAAGAAAAGGGGGACCCACAATAATAATGATTAAGAATGCTTAAAGGGTTAGTTGGAGGTCTCATTACGAGATGAACTATCATGATCATGGATATCTAGTGGTATGAAATTTCCATATTCTGGTTAGCAAGTAAGGGTAATGGATCTTAGTTGCATGGCTGAGAGAAAGGAGGTCTCATCATGAGCCATCCTTCTCATTTTCACTATGTGTTTGTGAGTGACATTGCCATTATCTAGACACCACACCAGGGCAGTGGCCTTCAACTTGTCCCTAAATTTTGAAAGAAACAAAGAATGACAAAACAATGGGCTTGGAAAAATTGCATCCCAAATGAAGGTGCCACACACCGTCTACAAAGGAACCCATGAATGAGACACTACAACCCATTTTATTCCATGAACCCCATGCCAATTGAGTCTTGACCCTTAAAAAATTCATCCTATTTACATGGCTTAGAGAGGGATTTCTTGGAAACACTCCTTGACCTAGGGAAAGATCTACCCAATAGGACACCTTGTCAACCCTCCCATATCCAAGATTGGAAAGTCGCATAATGTCTTTGAGCACTTACTTGTTTGACAAGGTAATATTTGATGCACATGCTTAGGTGGATCATTTATTGACTTGATTTACTTATCATGATATTTTACTTGATATCCTTGGAGGGTGTGCTTATTTGTCTTTTTAGGACCTAGTTAGTGGACAATTTCAGATGAACAAGACTAGCTTGGGCTTCCATGGGGCTTGAAGCCCACAGGTGGATGCCAAGGGCCCGCATGCCGAATGAGAGAGACATACCTTTGGAGGCATAGAATAAATTGTGGACAACATAACCTAGACCTCACATGCCAAACGTTTTTCCTAGGAGAGGCAAAACATCACCTTTAGAGGCATGACATCACCTAGAAGGGATATGGTTTGGTTGTGAGCCTATCATTCATTGGCACATGGATGTTTTGAGGAGGTTGAGGCTTTTACCATGAATAAAGTGACTTGGATGCTTGACATGTGGCTTTGGGAAGCCTAACTACACTCCTCCTACACCAACTACTTTCTCCTAGTGTAAAAACATCCCCTAAAGGGGTGACATCACTTTGAATTAGGGTTTCGTTTTGTGTAAAAGTAAATTTTAAGCGAATTGTTTAATATTATTTTGTAAAAGGGGAAATATTAGGGTTGTTGACACATAGTCTTGTGGTTTACCCTAATATTATGTGGAAAAACTATTTTGGAGACATTTTGTATAAATAGAGATAATAGGATCTCATTTCATAACATAACTCTCCCATTGTGGGAAGTATTAGGCTGAAGTTTTCGCTACGCTTGGTGATTTTGGTGTTTATCTCTCGTGGAATGTATTTTTATTAATGTCTCTTGGTGAATGGATGAGGAGGAGTGATGCACACCCCCTAAAAGGCTTTCTCTCTTGACTCTTGGATGAATGTTGCATGGTAACTAGGGGTTGATATCTCATTATCTTGGATTAGGTAAGGAAAAATATGCATATGCAATTTATTTATTACGTATTTTGGTTATTGTTGGTGGAAACCCCAGGGAGTAGTATGCTAGATACATCTTCCATCATTTCTTCATCTCTTTGTTAAATTTTTAAGTCTTTTTCATTTTTGCAAGGGTTGCTAGGAGGAATACGAGTGTGTATACCCTCCTAGATTTACCCTAAGTTTGGATGGCATACACTAGGGAATAAGAGGGATTACACCCATAGGGTTTTTGTTTATCTAACTTTTGATTTAAAAACCCAATCCACCCAATTTTAAAGGCACTAATTTGAATTTTCTTTCATTGGAGAAATAAAACATTGTATTGGGAAACATGATTTCTTGCCGTATTAACTTTTTGCAGCTTGGGTTTTGTTCCTTGAGCTTAGAGCACCTCTCAACCACTAGGGAGACCATATAAAAGTGGTAGTTCTTTATTATGTTACAAACTTAAATCTTCAGCCATTAGGGATGCATAAACCCTAATCTAATTTCTTCAATAAATCTCAAATCAACCGCTGAAAATTTCCCAAAGTTTGCACACTTACACTACTTGGTCTAGCACACTTTTTTGGAAAAGTTTGTAGGAGTTTTAGTGGCTGATTTTATTTCTGTAATAAGTTTATTGTTACATCCATAATTCTGATATATATTTCTGCATAAGTGTTAACAACAATCTTATCTTTTCATTCTAGTATCTTGGTCTTTGAATATTGAGTTTCACTAGTGTTTAACTAGTCTATCTCTTGCATCTTTCACTTGATTTATAGCATTTGTTTAGCATTTTATTGTGCCACCTCATTGATGATATATATTGTTAATAACAGCTGCTATTAGGGATAGAAATATTAACTTTCTTTTCCAATTGATTATATTGCATCATATACTTGGTTTTCTTGTGTCTCGTGTAGGTACTTCACTATTTGTAGGCCACTGAACACATTTTGAAACCCTTGGACCTTCCCAAGATCCTTATATCATGTAGAATTGAAATTTAGGGACACCCTCTTCATATTCATCCTTTTCCATCTCATTCCCCCCAGGGTCACTGAGATTCCCCCCTTGAGGTGACTACCTCACCTCTAAAGTGACATGGACAACTTCTTAAGGTGGTAGTGGGTGGGTTCCCTCCTTGTTGTCACCTATTGGTGGTTGGGTCGAGATTTTCCCAACCTACAAATTGTGTGATAACATTTTGGCGCCATTGCCAGGTGGATTTTTGATCCTCTTCCAAACCCTAACGATAGTTTGGCACGCCATCCCAAATCCTTTCCCCTATCTTTCCTAGTGACTCCACCCAAGGGATGTTACCTTTCCACCTTTCTTAATGAGACATTCTTGAAGCTCATCTGGAGACTGCACCTTCCCAGAACCCTCTTATCCATTTCCACCCTTTGATGAGCTTTGAGCTCATCTGGCGACTCCATTGAGGTGTTACCCTAAGTAATGGAAGCATGGCTCTATGGTTATTTCATGAAGCTTACAAGGACTTGGATCTTGAATATTTTGACAGATATCCAAACAAGTGCCTGATGAGCCAATTTGATCTCCTCCCAAAGTTCACTGGTAATCCATTGTCAACCATAACACACATTGTTGAGTTTGTCAGATCCATATCCATTTTGAGTGCACAACATGAGGATGCATGCTTGAGATTGTTATTGTTTTCTTTGGGAAATGAACATAGGGATTGGATAAAACATTCTTACAAGCCAAGAAGCATATCTTCTTTGACAATCCTCATCAGAGAGTTCCTTAAACATTGGGGACCAGAAGCTCAAAGTCTTGAAGATACAATTTAGGACCTAGAGGATTCCTTTTCAAGAGAAGTTTTTGACCTTGATCCTATTGAATGATTAAGAGGAACACTTCTTCTAGAGTTTGTTGAGACGACAATTGAAAAACAAAAAGTTGACAACACTAATGAGGAAAGTTTTGAGCATCTCAAGGAAAGAAGAGATGATGATTTCGAGTTTTGTGAACAATTAATGAGAATTTTCCCTGATAAATACTTTATGGTTAAGTTTTGTCAGCAAAGAGAAGAAGAGCTTGATGCCATCATCAATGATTATGAGAAACGACCTACCCAAAACTTAGCCTGAAATGTGGCCATTGCATATTTTTGAACATATTCATTATACGATGCTCTGACTAAGAAGTATGGATACCAAGAAAGTTTCCTAAGTGATGATGAACCACTCTTCATACTTGAGGAACTCTACAAACTTGTTTTAGACAAATATCAATATGGTGAGTTATTTGATCCTATTGAAGATGACAAATACTTGGTCGAAGAACATATTCATGAAGAATTTTTTTAGGAAGATTTCAATGATGAAGACCCTGATGAAACACAACACCCAGATGAAGAGACATTAGTATCCGTGCCCCCGCTTGACGAAGATGATATCATTCAGCCTTGTTATCCTCATGCATATGAAGATGAAGTATCTACCCTTCCCCTTGAACAGGACATCCAAACTTATGCTTCTCTTGCACATCAAGAAGAGAACATGATTAGTTATAGTCCTTTTGAAAACTTTGATGATGCTTTGTTCCATGACTCTGGAAATAAATAAAAATGCCAAAAGGATATTGATGAAGTTTCTATTGTAGAAGGAATGAATGATGCTTTGATATCTATTTTCCCTTTTGAAGAGAATGAAGTCCTCCAGTCTTGTGAAGCAGTAATTAGCTCATGTGATGCATATGAATTCGTGGAACAACCCTTGGATATAGTTGATGATCACATTGATGCTTTCATACATGTTGGAAGATGTAAATGGGATGTGGGATGCTTCATCATTGATGTAGATCCTATTTACGACATTGAAGGCATACCTCAAGCAAAAGGGGTCGATTTATCATCATCATAGGAATATTATTCATACATGTATGATTCAGATGTTTGGCAACCTAACAATGATATTGTTACAGATTTGTTCTTCCCCTTTGAGGATGACTTATTGCAACACATTGAGGATGATCTCCAATCATCCCTTGATACACACCCTTTTGAGGATGCATATTTGTTCTATGATGATTTTCATTCATTGTGCTCATATTTTGATAGAAACCAGGTTGTGGCCAACCCAAATCAGTCCAAGGACCGCACTACCAAATGAAAATACTTTCATGTTGAGATTTTGGGTGAATATTTGCAAATGAAGAAGCGAAGTTTCCTAAGGCCAATGGAGGATTTTTTCTCTAGAAGAGAGGCTATTCTTTACCCCATTTCCCCTTGTATGGGAAACCGACAGGTTTCTTTGGGATATTTTACCCTGTCTCAACCTTTAGGGAGCATTGATTTTTTGAGTGAAGACGAAGACGAGCCGTTGTCTACATATGGTATCCCTTTTTAGAAATGGATTGATCAAGCTTGTGGCTACACTTTCTGGTAGAATGATCAGGATGATGGTTTCTCTTTCCAACAAGATTTCATCCCTCCCACCTATCTCCATGAGTTTCATTTCATTATTGATTATATGTCTTTTTATGCTCATGATTATTATGTTCTAGACTTATCTTTGTTGTTTCACATGATTAAGCACATGGGGAGATATCTTGATGAAATGATGAATAGCTGGTTGCATTGGTTGTATGAATTCACTTGACGTCACCCATCACCAGATCTTCAGGGCCCCAAGGCCCCATGAATGTAGGTAGGTCATTTGATTTCCTTCATTTTCATCTTGATTTCTCATAGTAGTTTATCTTCATTTCATGTTTCATTTTTCTCTACTTGCATATTGATTTCATGTTTAGTTTAGAAGTTTTTAAAAAAATGTCAAAATTTTTCTTTTCTACTTTAGTTTTCATTTGGATTTTTATATATGGATAAAGCGTGATAGCATCACCCTAGATGCTCTGATACATTTATCTGATTTTTGGCAGGCACGGGTCTACCAGGAGATGTTGCAGTTCTCATGCACTCTACGACGAGCACATGTCCCTAAGTAGGAGATAGATGCTATCCACATTTTTTGGGATAACTATGGAGATTATGTCTCGAGGCCCTTATGTTGCAAATATGGAGTGTTGATAGACCACATGAACAACAATATCCATTTGCACGGATGGATACCCTTCTCACCACCACATAGGTCATATATTTTCAGATGGCATCCACCACACTTGCTGGCTTTTGGAAGGAAATGGGCCTTGCTCCATGAGGTACAAGTTAGGTGTTATGGTGAGTGTCATTTCAATATTTGAGGCATCAGAGTGTTATGTATCTTAGGCTACTTTAGATTTTGTGAAATATGCTTGGACATTATTCCTTTTTCCCTGCTTCACCTTGGTGGTTGACATTGTGCCCTAGTAAGTGACTTTCCTTGGGATGGGTTTTCTACTAGGAACTCCCTTGAATATCCATCGTACTATTCTCGACCATACTTACCACTTTTCATAACTTAAACCCCCTGTTTCCTTATCTCTTTGGATTTTAGGGTATATTGACCCAAGAAGGGGTTGTCCCTCATTCTATGGGAAGAAGGGGATGAAGGCCCAAAGGGATTGTTGTTGGGTAAAATATAAATCCTATATATAAACCTTCCAGATGCTTCACCCCAGGGATCCCCCAATAAAGAAATTAATCAATTATTTGAAAGAAAAGGGGGATCCACAAGAATAATGATTAAGAATGCTTAAAGGGTTAGTTGGAGGATAAATGGTCTCATCACGAGTTGACCTATCATGATCATGGATATATATTGGTATGAAATTGCCATCATCTGGTCACCAAGCCAAGGTAATGGCTCTCAGTTGCATGGATGAGAGAAAGGGGGTCTCATCATGAGACAACCTTCTCATTTCCACTAGGTGTTTGTGCATGATACTGTCATTATATAAACACCACACTAGGGAATTGGCCTTCAACTTGTCCCTAAATTTTGAAATAAACAAATAATGGAAAAACAATGGGCTTGGAAAAATTTCATTGCAAATGAAGGTGCCACACACCCTCTACAAAGGCACCCATGAATGAGACACTACAACCCCTTGTATGTCATGAACCCCATGCCCATTGAGTCTTGACCCTTAAACACTTCATCCACTTTACATGGATTAGAGAGGGATCTCTTTGAAACACTCCTTGACCTAGGGAAAGATCTACCCAATAGGACACCTCGTCAACCCTCCCATATCCAAGCTTGGAAAGTTGCATAATGTCTTTGAGAACTTAATTATTTGATAGGGTAATATTTGATGCACATGCTTAGGTGGATCATTTATTGACTTGATTTAATTATCATGATATTTTGACTTGAGATCCTTGGAGGGCCTGCTTATTTGTCTTTGCAGGACCTAGTTTGTGGACAATTTCAGAGGAACAAGCCTAGCTTGGGCTTCCATGGGGCTTGAATCCCATAGGTGGATGCCAAGGGCCCGCATGCCAGATGAGAGAGACATACCTTTGGAGGCCTCAAAGACATTGTGGAAAACATAACCTAACCCTCACATGCCAAAAAAATTTCCTAGGAGAGGAAAAACGTCACCTTTAGAGGCATGACAACACCTAGAAGGGCTAGGGTTTGGTGGTGAGCCTATAATTCATTGGAACAAGGACATTTTTAGGAGGTTGAGGCTTTGACCATGAAAAAAATGACTTGGATGCTTGACATGTGGATTTTGGAAGCCTATATACACTCCTCCAACACCAACGACTTGCTCCTAGTGTCAAAACTTCCCCTAAAGGGGTGACATCACTTTGAATTAGGGTTTCTTTTTGTGTAAAAGTAAATTTTAAGTGAATTGTTTAATAATATTTTGTAAAAGGGGAAATATTAGCATTGTTGACCCCTAGTCTTGTGGTTTACCCTAATATTATGTGGAAAAACTATTTTGGAGACATTTTGTATAAATAGAGATCATAAGATCTCATTTCATAACACAACTCTCCCATTGTGAGAAGTATTAGGTTGGAATTTTCGCTGCTCTTGGTTATTTTGGTGTTTCTCTCTTGTGGAATGTATTTTGATGAATGTCTGGTGGTGAATGGATGAGGAGGAGTGATCAAGACCCCCTAAAAGGCTTTCTATATTGACTCTTGGATGAATGTTGCATGGTAACTAGGGTTTGATATATCAGTTTCTTGGATTAGGTAAGGAAAAATATGCATATTCTATTTATTTCTTGATTATTTTGGTTATTGTTTGTGGAAACCATAGGGAGGAGTATGATAGATACACCCTCCATCATTGATTCATCTCTTTGTTAAAGTTTTAAGTCTTTTTTTTTTTTTTTGCAAGGGTTTCTAGGAGGAATATGACTGTGTATACCCTCCTAGATTTACCCTAAGTTTGGTTGGCGTACCCTATGGAGTAAGAGGGTTTACAACCCTAGGGTTATTTTTGATATAAATTGTGATTTAAAGACCCCATCCACCCAATTTCACTTATCTGAATTTTCTTGCATTGGAGAAATACAATATTGCATTGAGAAACACTATTTCTTTCCGTATTAACTTTTTGCAACTTTGGTTTTTTTCCTTGTGCTTAGAGCACCTCTTAGCCACTAGGGTGTCCGCATCAAAGGGGTAGTTCTTAATTATGTTACAAACTTAAATATTCATCCATTATGTTGCATAAAACCTAATCTAAATGTTTCAATAACTCTCAAATCAATCGCTGAAAATTGCCCAAAGTTTGTACACTAACACTACTTGGTCTAGCGCACTTTTTGGCAAAGTTTGGAGGATTTTTAGTGGCTGATTTTCTTGCTGTAATAAGTTGATTGTTACATCCATAAGGCTGATATATATTTATTCATAAGTGTTTACAACAACCTTATCTTTTCATGCTAGTATCTTGGTCTTTGAATCTTGAGTTTCACTAATGTTTAGCTAGTCTATCTCTTGCATATTTCACTTGATTTCTAGCATTTGTTTAGCAGTTTATTGTGCCATATCATTGCTGATATATATTGTTACTAACATATTCTATTAGGGACAACAAGATTAAGTTTATTTTCCAATTGATTATATTGCATCATATACTTGGTTTTCTTGTGTCTCAGGAAGGTACTTCACTATTTGTAGGTCACTCAACACATTTGGCAACCCTTTGACCTTCCCAAGACTCTTTCCCAAGATCGTCATATAATATAGAATTGAAATTTGGGGATACCCTCTTCATATTCATCATTTTCCATATCGTTCCCCCTAGGGTCACCTATATTTCCCCCTTGATGTGACTACTTCACCTCTAAAGTGATGGGGACACTTGCCTAAGGTGACAGTGGGTAGGTTCCCTCCTAGTTGTTGCCAGTTGGTGGTTGGGTCGGTATTTTCCCAACCTACAACTTGTGTGATAACAAACATCAACACCACCGATGGGTATAACAATCATTGGAATATTTATTACATATTCCCCCTTAGTAAGATTGATCTTATGACATTTTCTTGAGAAATTGATAGTTCCTCCATTTGCAATCATTACTTGAAACTATGGCACTGGATATATAAAGCAATTGAGAGCTTTGGATAATTTACAATGAATGAAATTATGAGTACTACTAGAATCAATTATCACTATAACCTTTTTGTTTTTGATATATCCTTCGATATTGAGGGTTTGAGGAGTGTTAATTCCATCCAATGCTTGACATGATATGGTGGGGGTTATCTCTTAAGAAGAAATCTCTTCTACATCTTCATCTTGAGATGGTTCTTGTTATATTATTGTTATACTTCCTCTTCACATTCTATGTAGAATAATTTCTTCTCATCACACTTATGTCCCTTATTGTACTTGCTGTCACAATCAAAGTATACTTTTTTTTCTTTTCTTTCCTCCAATTTTTAAGGTGTCAACCTTGTAGGTTGAGGTAGTTTAGAAGAAGGAACATTATTTTCTCGATATATGTTAGGGGTGTTCCTTATAGTAGCCATAGACAAACTTTTACTTTCAACATTTCTTGCCACCCTAAACGCATTCTCGAATGATTTGGGTTCCCAAAGGTGAACCTCATGTTGAATGTTATCCTTTAAAATTCCTATGAAGACATCAATCAGGTGCTCATTTGGAATATCCATTACCTTTATATTCAATCTTTGGAATTTCTAAATGTGCTCCACAACTAAACCCTTTTGCTTGAGATTTATCAATTGGATGAAGAATGTATTGCTCCTTGTCTCCTCATAGTGTGCTATCATTTCTTCCGTGAAATTTTTCCAAGTGACAAGTGATTTGTGAGAACAAAGCCATTGATACCACCCAAACTGATTAGGTTCTAAATATAATGACATAATTTGTACCTTTTGTGTATGTGGTACATCATGTAGATCAAAGAACTTCTCCATTTGGAGTATCCATGTGATTGGATCCTTGCCATCAAACTTCCTCATATCAATCTTAGGAAAGTGGTTGGTCTTCAACCCAAAGCTGGAGTTTCTCCAGTCTTGACTCATCTTCCTTGTGTCTTCATCATGAATTTCATGGGATACATTGTCACTTTCAAGTGGCCTCTCTATTAACAACTTTTTCAACCCTTCCATGATCTCCCCTTTTAAGCCATCCATCTTAGTATCTATCATTGCTTCCAACTTAGTTTTAGTTAAATCCATTATCCTTTGTAGTTCATCTTTTGTTACTGCCTTCTTTTGTAAATCATCTATATTCTTGGGCATTTATTCACCTTCATCAAGAGCCCAAGTAGGATTGTTTGAGGGATTATTTGGTGTAGAATTGCCCTTTTTTGGTGGCATGTTGGCCACATATCACTGCAAGGTAGGAATTCCTAATTGGCTTAAGAAGAGGTCCTCACATACAAGAAAGTGTCAGGTGCTATAGCTCTCTGATATACATGTGGGGTCCAACAATAATACTCGACCCAATATATCAGGGCAATAACTAAGGATGATTGACCATGACCTTAGCCGTACTATCCGACTACCCATGTACTAGAGAATGATCTCCCCAAGTGTTGTTCTCGGTCTACTATAGAAACAAGATGTTCAAATGGTTTACTTGGTTGGTCTCAGGATTCTAGGGGTCTCCCAATATATGAAAGGTACATGGGAGCTCAAATCCATAGTAGTGTTGTCTAATGCACAACCGTTCGAAATGGGCCTTCCGATATACTCTAAGTACATGTAAGAGCCACACTGTCCCCGAGTTGTAGCATTGACAGGTAATGAAAACTCCTACGTTTAGAGTTGCCGAAATAATTTTGTACCTAAAAATCCCTAATATTCTCCCAAATTTATGTGATACTCATTTTATCACACTTTATTCCACTTTTTGAATCACCCCAATTGGATCTTCTAGTCAAAATATATGCAAATTTCCCCCCAAAAAATGCACCTTTTAAAACCTTGATTTGGAGATTGCTAGCCGACCTTTCTTCTTCTATAGCTCTGCAATTTCGGCCCTTCTGAGTCTAAAATTTTGGCATGATGTATCCTGATGTGTCTTATTTCCAACCCCATAGGTTAGACCAATATTGGATTCTCCAAGAGAATTCTATGATAACTTTCCCAAGATGTGCTGATTTTTTCCCTTTCAGGAGAGTGAAGTTGTACATCTTGCCGCGTGTCACTCTCTTCACTTCAGAACTTGAAATTTGAACCAGTAAAAATTTGGTCTTTACCATAACCGATGGAACATGGCTCACTAAATTTGGAGGCCTGTAGCTTCATATATAAAAATTTTCCCAAGAACACCTGTTTTAGACTGAAATATGGACCAACCAAAAACCCTAATTTACTCAGAGAATAACTTTCAGAGTACAACGAATCAAGGGTAGAAATTTTTATACAATATACTTCACTATTCCAACTTTTTACTATAAAAATTTCAAAACCTCAAACCAAGCCAAAAATAATTGGGAGCAAAAATTCCAAGAAGACATGTTTCAGACTAGTTTCAAGACTAGTAAAAAACCCTAACTTGAATAGAATGTATCTCCAAAAATATAATGAACCAAAATCTGAAATTTGGACCCAATTTATCTATATATGTCTTCTCTACACCATATAAATTCTAGATCTAGAAACCTTCTAGAAAAAAAAATTGTAGCAAAACTTCCAAGAAGACTTGTTTTGAAGAAGCGAGTCCTGAGGATTGTTTATCTCTGATACCAAATATTAAGAACCAAATATCAAAATAGCATAAAAACCTCAGAATAAGTAATCCACGCTGTGACAAAGAGAGAAATTCAGATAATAAGCCTCTTCTAGGGGGAAACCTCCTTATACATCACATGAATTCACAAATACAAGATGATTCCAAATGAAAAGGTCTCCTTGGTATATATAGTAGACTAGGAAGTACAATTACAACTAATGGACCCAAGCCGACATAAAAAAAAAAACAATACTAATGTAATATGCTCCAATTAAGGGGTAATGTGCCACGATTTAGGGCTTAACAATATGAGAGCTAGGGTTTTGAGGCAACAAATTTTAAATGGTCCTAACTTCCTTAATATTGATCACAATTTCTATTATGACTTGAATATGGAAATGGCACAATCACTTTGTGTCTAATGGCACCAATCCTACTATAATTGGATTCATAAATAAAGAGATAATCACACTTAATATTTCATCTTGAAATGGGTGTAACTCAATGGAATTTCTCTGATTCTCCATTATGACTCCAATTTTGAAACTCCTTCTTCTAGTGGCAGTGATTCTACTACAATTTGGTTCATAAACAAAGAGATAATCACGTCACAATAATTTAGGGGTGCAACTTTGATGATACTTCTCTAAATCCAATTTTTATGATACTTAAGCCTTAAAATTGAATCACAAACAATATATCTAATATTAAGATAGAAATTCCCCTTCAGATATCAAAATACCCTTAAGGTAGGGCAACATCATATAATGATCCTTTTATGAAAGGATCAAATCCTGTTCACTTTCCTATTCAAGGGGGAAACCTCCTAATGAGCTAATATTCAATACAATATACTCCAATTCATATTTCATAAGGAGGAATCCATTCTCACTTATAGATTAATCTATAAAATCCTAATCATAATGAAATGATAACTACTTAGTAGGCATTCTTTAATGAAGCCACATTAAACTTATTCACAGACAACTACCTATTGATCCTTATTTAATGATGACAAACATAGTGGACCTAATCCATATTATATTAAAAGGGCACCATTTCTACATTATTATTAACTCTAGTGGGCCCCTTTTCCTCCATTACACCCCTAGGGAGGATCCCACCACGATGAAATTTCCCATGGACGATCCACTAGGACAATTTAGTCCCTAGTGCTAGGTTAACAATGGGATGTTATATCACCAATCCTCCATTTGCAAGAGGAAGTGTTACTAACTATTATTTATCCATATAGAATTTCTTATGGTGCATTTTTATTCCTTGCCGAAAAAATTCACTTTTGGATTTCATTGTTAGTTGTCGAAAATTGGAGGAGGATAACATAGAAGAGCACATGTAAATAGAAAATGAAAAAATAACAAATTTTTTCATTAAACAATTTCCATGAAGATTCATCCAACGAGCACCCCTATTTGTCATTTTTTGTTCAAATTCACAAGTATTTTTTACTCATTTATCAATGAGAGGGGTGATTTGGCAATTGGAATCCATAGATATTTGAAATACCTCCATTCATGATCTACTATAACTTCCAATGATCTTGTGAATTTATACTCACACATTCCAACTGTATACTTTATGCTTTTCTTTGTTTACCATTTCTCCTAAGGTATCTACATATTGGTCTCTGATGGACTTGAATCTTACGACACTTTTCACTGACATTCCCCCAATAAATGATGTGTCATTGATAAATTGTGTGTGGCTCATCGCCTTTACACCCCTAACTATCCATATTCTTGTAAGTCTCTCTAATATTCTAGTGAATTCCAAACTCACCCCAAATCCTTCGTCATTAGAAAATAGAGTTAGGGGAGTAGAGGGTAGGCCTAGAAAATTCCTCTAGATCCCCTAAAGAACTCTGAAGGCCTCCCATTGACCAGTGGGGGGATCCAAGGTCTTTATATGCATTCCTGAATCCATTGAATGAAATGTGTAGAGAAGTAAAATTTTGTTAAAACCTTGAAAATGAATGACTGTCTTTCTCCGTCGGAAGAATTTTCCATGTCTAACTTGATTTCCAATAATTTCTTCTTTATTTGGTTGATGGAGTGCACAACATATTTGATGATGAAAATATTATCACTAATTTATCTGACTGAAACAAAACCTCCTTCTTTCGGTGAGATGACAATGAGAAGGAGGGGGATTATTCATCTTGATATGATTTTCATAAACACCTTATAGGAGACACTACAGAGAAAATTCCAGTGTTGACTAGGAGGCATTCATTGTACATGGATGATAAGTGATCACAGGTGGATACCATAAGCTCTTCAAATATGGAGATGGGGATATAATCATCTGTCTCAAACTAGGCCATATGCATTTTAACTTTGTGGGTGTTAGTTTGATTATGGAAAATATTTGCATTTCCATCTCCATATTTGAGCCAGAGGCTACATGATTTTATATCCATTGTTTCTCTTCCTCCTTTTTAGATTTGAGAATTTCCCTTGGAAGAGATTATTATTTTAGGTGAGGGTACATTTTTTAAACTTCATCTTCCATTCAACATTGTAGGTTGCAAGTTTCCCTTGATTTTGATGGAGAGATGTAGGAGGATTTCTCCTAGTGACATAAATTGTTCTTCACTAATTTCATGTTTTTTTCCCATACAAAGGATGGTGATCCTCAATAGGGTGTGGCCCAATCTTGGTTGATTTTTTTCCAAGATTCTTCAGATTGCAACCAAAGATGATTAAACTTGAAGGGTGGTGTTTCATAATCCTTTGTTTTCTCAATGTGAAGAATGATAGGCTTATGATTGGACATAGTTGATGGAAGGGTTTTTTATTTATACTAAATGAAACCAATGAGAAAGGAAGTATGGATAAGGAAACAATATAGATGCTCAACAATGTGGCCTTTTTATCTTTTGGTGTTACTCCGAAAGTGTTTTCACGTTGCTAGGACAATGTTATGTCTCATAGACCCTTGGTGATGCTTCATGGACATATGGATGGCTCAATTTGGGTGGATTCTTGATCTTGGTTAGAGTGTTGGAATGACAACCTTACCTAGGAGTTTGATACAATGGGAGATTCAATTGCTTGACTAGGAGAGGTACCTACCTCAGAGGAGGATTGTTGGGAACTTAAAGGAAGGCACTTAACCCTATAAGGTTGGAACCATGTGTTATATACGTTTGAGGTTGGAAAATTGACTTTATGAAACTTGGGTTGAGGAGAATAATTTATGCCATATGGATGTTGGTGATGGAATTAAACACATATGTTGAGGAGTGTTGGATCTTGGTGACCACATTGATACACATGAGAGTAGTATTGGGTGCATGAGAGGGTGTGGGGTACATAGTTATAGGAGGAGTGCCTTCAAATGAGGGAAATTGGATAATGGATCACCATGGAAGAGGGAGCATTGGAATAACACCTTGTTGGAGTGTGCACCATATTGGAGGAGGGGCATGGAGCCGAAGATCATGAATTGGAGGGTGTTTCAATTTTTGGGTTGGATAAACCTGAGTTTGACACGTGTTATTTGGGTTATTTAGAGAACAAAATGAAGGTGAAAATACAAATGTAAACATAAATGGAGATATTGTAGATAATAGGTGTATAGTGAAACCCAAATCATGTTAGTGAATGCAATAGGAAAGGATGCAAAATGCAAAGCAATACAAACTAGCTAGAATGATGGTATCTTATCTCTAAAGAGAGAAGTGTTGGCTATGCTCATATGCAAGAAGACCTTAAAAGAAGCTAAAATTTCCTTTTAACATGAAGTATGATACTCTAAGATGCAAAAACCTTAATATCCAAAACTCTAATGTAATATCCCCAATGGGAATATGCTAGGGAAATGAAGTTTTGTTGTCTATTATGTGGTTCTGGTTGTGTACTTTTGTCAAATACTTGTATTATATGTGCTATTAACTGATTGAATACTTTTCACATACAATTTGCATGCATCACATTAGGTGAACACATTACTAATCCAAGTACACAATGAATGAGAGTGACAACATTTGGCATCCTTTATTATGAATGGAGACTGGAAATACAAACAACAACATAATTCTAATGGATGCTAGTCAACTTCAAAAAAACACTACAACTATTGGATGCAAGGAAACTACAATATCCACTAAACAAAAAACAACTTAATAAACCTAAAATGATGCAAATAGATGGCGCCAACTACAAAATATCTCCTAGCCTCTATGCCACAATTATGTCTGCTCTGCAAACGTCTTTCCATGACCTCCTGTAAAATTCACGGATCAAATCATGACAGACTATTGAAAACCCTGATTACAGAGGTCTTCGCGGGATGGATCCGATCGTCCAGTGGGGCCTCACGGGATGACCTAGTCTCAACCTGTGAGGGTGCCATAAACCTGGTTTTCCCCGAGACCCTCTGAAATCCTGTAGATGTCTGGGCTCAATCCTATCCAGGAAACTCTATAACACTCCTACACACTTCAATATCCCTCCAACAATAGGCCAAAATCCCAAGTGAAGCTCCAACAGAGACCATGTATGGATCCTCCTCCTTCTTGTCTAGATCCAATGGAAATCCTGGATGGATTGCCCTCTTGTCTAGCTAGGGTGGATATTGCACCACCGAAACCAAATCAATAGTGGAATGGTTTTCCAAAAAATCCCAACGAAAACGTTGGAAACAAGAGCACTCAATAAGATATCAAATCATATTAATGAGAAGTGAGGGGTTACCCTTATTTTATACTTTTCCAACCCCTTCTAGATCCTTCCTCCATTCCTTCTATAAATTCCCCATTTGGACTACACCAATCCTTATAGATCTTTCCCATTTTTAACTAAATCAAATATAACCCTTATTTTCCCTCCAATTTTCACTTTAGGATTAAAAGTCACCTTAATAATAATTAAGTAACTTATTAATCTAAAGTTACTTTACTTTCCCTAATGTCACTTTAATAATGTAATATATCCTAAATCAGTGACATTCAATGACCCCCTTTTCACTCCTATTTTTGATCCAGGTGGATATCGGTGGCCACCCACCTGTTCCAACTGACTCAAAATAGTCTTTTGGAAATTTACTATTTTTAGCAGTTTTTCGGTTCTTGAACTTCCGGGGCCATTTTAAGGGCCTAAATGATTTTTTTCATGATTGATCACCTCGATGACAGCCAAAGGCTCTCATTGATCCCCCAAAATTAATCTCATCATAGTTTCCTTTCCAATGAGCTATCGTGTGCCCCAAACAGAGATCGTATGCCAAAGTTATGCCCCCGGGAAGTTGATACACCAAACTACCCAAAACGGGGTCCACAAAACTGTTGGATTTTCATCTTCCGGGGTTAGGGTTTTGGATTTTATTTATGTTAAAAAGGCCTTTGGAGCCTCATTGTAATAATCATCTTCTTGCAAATGAGCATAGCCACCACATCTCTTCTTAGAGATAAGCTACCACCATTCTAGCAAGTCTTTCACTCTATATTTCTACAATTTTGTACATTTCGCTCATTAATAGAAATTGTGTATTACTATATCTCTGTTTTTATGGTTATATTTCTAAAATATATCGGTTATATTATTGGATATTGTTGAGTCTCCATTTTGACACTTGTAATACCCTCTATTACCCCCTATCCGAGCCTATTTTACCTATGTTATGAGTATAAAATTGATCGTTACCTCCATAGATACAATTCATGACCATGTTCATGTGCATAGAGAGGTAACGTATGATTGAGGCATATTTTGTTTAATTTTCTTGAGTTAATTCGATTAAAATGCTTGATTTCGTATAATCCCAATTGTTTTACTCCTAAGCAGTCTATTTCGGTACCTCGACATTGATCTGGTACCAACAGACCCGCACAACAGTGATATGGTACCAACAGAATTGATCCGGTACTGCCCTGAGCTATTCCGGTACCAAACAACTATGCCTATTCTGGTACCAGTACAACTGAGCTATTGCGGTACCAAACAACTGCGCCTATTCCGGTACCAAACRACTGTGTATTCCAGTACCAGATGACTGTGTGTATTCCGGTACCAATTGTTATTTCCAGAAATTGTTTGTTGGACAAGTTTGCTGTTGAAGATTCCAAGAAATCAGTTGGATCAAAGTCTCCAAATTGGTTTTGATATCACGATAGACTTCATCACTCATGCACTTCGTGTCATGAGGATGAAGTCCATTCCTAAAGATACGATATGAATTTCCAATTATAATATTTTAAAAATAGTTTGATGCTTATCCTTAGATCTGGATCATATCAACTCACCTTCTTTATAAGGGATGTTGTATAGGATATAGGATACACAGAGATACATATGGATGTAATGAACAAAATGATGCATATTGTTTTGATGTATGAGATGATGAGCTGCTGATTCAATTTACCATTTGGAGAAATACAAACGATCTATTATCAAATTTATGGGTATGATTAGAAAGATTTAGTTTGTTATCTTTTTAGAGATTCCATGTTGGAATCGGGAAGGGCCCACCGTTCTGATATGGTAAGCTTAATGTAAAATATAATTCATCTTTATATTCTTGTAAATGTTTGTTTTATTCTAGCACTCAATTGTGTGTATCTTGCACCTGTTATTTTGATTTCTTGTTTGAATTAAAATATGAATTCATAAAATGTACCTATTGTGTTGGATCTATATAATTGTTATATATTTTGAGTAAATTGTGAATGGGATTGTATTAGTGTAATTTTTATAAGTATGGTGCACCAGATCTTGAGTAATTTTACTTAGTTTCATAAACAGTAATTTGTGTTGAGATAGTTGTAGAGATTTATAAAAGTTTGCATTCCTGAAATTGTGTTCTTTATAGAGACTTTCGTAATTTACTTTAAAATTTCAAGTGAGTTAATACAAGACCAATTAAGATCCCATCATTCACCCTACATGGACTATTAAATGGAGAATCTTAATACACCTAATGTTTCCTATATAGGAACAAAGAGGTTTTTCCAGAATTGATTAAGTTATGAATGATTTCCTTTTAAATGTTGTGTGAAGAAAGTTGATTACTCCTTTTGATTGCTACATGAAACAAGATCTTAAGTTCATATCTCTAATTCATAACCCTCTAATGAATATACTTGTCACCGAATAAAGAACCTTTTGCTTGATTGTTTTCTTGAGAAGTTTTATTATCAATTTTCTCTTCTAAGTTTGAAACATAGTGTTAATTGTTGATTGGTTTAGTTGCTACAAGCGACAGATTCAAAGTCCATATTTTTATTTCACGAGCCTGTAAATGGATAGATTCATTACTTGAGCAAGAAACTTTATATCACATGCTTTTTGAATTCAGTTTATGAGTTTTGTTTTCTGATTTTTAAGCTGTGTGAGGAAGATAGATTAAAAAGTTGTAAAATAGAGTATTGGTGTTGATTGTTTATTCTTTATGCTATACTCATCAGACATAGGAACCTATCTGTTATCGACACATATAGTGCATCAACTCTACTGATTACGAATCCTAGTTGATAATTTATGTTTGGTAATATATTATGAAAATAATTGCACCAACATTTTGGTGCCGTTGTCGGGGAGTTGTAAACGGTAATAGGTAGTATTTGAATAAGATTGCTTTAATTGTTTTGGATTGGTTTTATGGATGACCTAAGGACGGATAGAAGATGATAATATGTGTGGGAAGAGCCCACATATCCACTTTGGTGGGGTTGCTCCAAAGTTAGGTTGTCCTCTTTTCTTTTGATGCAAGTGTGTTTTTGTTTATGAAAATTTAGTTTTATTTATCATGACCTAACTTGTGTGAACCGATAACCTGGTGACAACAGGATCCCAGTAACGCAAGGAGTTCAAGCTTGGTGTGTTTTGTTTTTGAAAATAGTTTTAAAATTCAGATCTTTAAATGATAAATCATGTTTGGGGTGCTGTAAGAACCCCCCGAGTACTAATCTGTGTTACGAAACATGTATCATCAACCAGCTAGAGTAATTCAAGGATGATCAAGAGCTTGAAGAATGTTCCTCCAAGAAATTTCTCTCATTCTGGCAGCAGCTGGGATATCTGCCTCTTAGGAAGAGCATATCTTAACAGCAGTCAAGAATCTAGTTGTCTCTCCACAAGAAGATTTAGAAGTCCCATCGGATTCCTCTTGTCAATTTGTTGAAGGGAATAAAGAATCATGGATAGAATTCAATAGAGAGGAACCAGTGGAACCTGAGATTGAGGAGTCCTTAGCAGGCCTCTCAGCAGATCCTGTATGCACTCCAAATACCAATCATTTTGAAGAGGATAATCTGCATAGCATGGTAGAGGAGGACATTCAGTGTGACCTAAATAAAGAAGAGAAACAAAAATATAGTGATCCTATTGAAATATGGTTTCAATTAGTTATTAGGTCACACCACTCTTTTATTTTTCATTATTGCTTGATCTCATCATAAAAGTGGCTAGTCCTTCATACTTCAGTATGCATTAAAATTTATCTTTTAAACCTTAGTATGGATATATTTCTAACCCTGTTACGCACATGGCTTCACTGGAAGTATTCCTATACTTGAAGGAATTTTTATTTTGTTCAATTAGAGTAGGATAGTAAATAAATAAATAAATGTTTCAATGCAACATATCTTTCATATTTTTTTCATAGATGGGAATGTCAAAAGCTAATAAATAAATCGGTTTGATATTTTTTTGTACCTATAGTAGTTTTCTTTCTAAAAGTTATGATAATTTTGTTTGGAATCTTATGAGAAGGGAGTCTCTTCATCCTCCAAATGCACACATAATACTGGAAGGGTTTCAAAAGTGGAGAAGGCATCCTTGTCAATGGAAGATAACACTTAAGGGAGTGCT